>WOGL01001430.1:0-11448 GCA_015342145.1 Leptinotarsa rubiginosa
GCCGTAAGACACTTGCCCTAAGGCTCTTCAGTACCAAATTGGATAACATTATAGAAAATACACACAATTCTTTCATGCATTACGATTTTTAATGTCACGGAATAAGCTTGATCTGCTTATGTCATCGATGACATCGTAATGACATTCATTCACCTATTTAATTTAATCCCTAATATTTTTTGTATCGAGATGGAGTAGTAGAAAGCCAAAAACTTTTTTTCCCAAAAATTAATCACTCCTAAAAATATAACCCCTTCAATTTTATTTTTACTTGTATTTTATTTCACTATTATTTCATTTAAGTTGTTTTTGCTTAATATAATTGTTATTTTCAGCTATTCAATTTTATTTCTTCTTTTTTAGTTGTTTCAGGGATTTCAAATCATTTTATATTTTAGACAATGAAAGTCCGAACTAGTGAACTTGTTCACTGGGAATCTCACAATGAATAAACATCTTCACAGTGTTCAACATTGATATTCAGTGAAATTTATCAAAAAAACGCAACACAAAACTCTGATCAGAGAATCTGAATCAGACTTTACCCAGAACACCCAGTTCTTTGTCTTTCCTTCTGCCCATCTTTTATTCCGCAACTTGAAATATCACCTGCCCTTTCCATCCCCAGAACGATATTATTCCAGGGCACAGGTATCTCCTCAAACCCACTCTACTCGGGGGATTACAGTTTGGCGGACAAAGAAACTTTATCATAAAAATATCCATGTCAAAGAAAATGTAAAATGGAGACACGCTGCGGGCCCCAAAGTTTGCTTCGGGAGGCAATATTTTCTCATAATATGAAATTAGCATGAGACCTATATTTCTCAACTGTCTGTGAAATGCGAATTGTTTTTTTCTATATAGTCGAAACAAACATGAGTTCGTCATTTTGCACTACACATAAAGTTACATTACTCCAAGTTTGTGTGAGAGGTGAATAATGTATGCTTTTATATGTATGCGTTATTTGTTTGCTGTCATAGAAGCGAGAGGCACAATAAAAACTTTTATCAATTGAAGAATTCAAGAGAACATTTCATCTGCGTCCCTGATGTTGTATACAGGGTGTAATATAAGTATATCGAAATATTCGAGGGACGTAAATAACTTTTACAAAAAATAAGTTATTTGTACGAAATTTGGTAATCAGGGTTTTTTGACGTGTGAAATCATAATTTCTTATAAATTTTCATGTAACTTCTAGAGGGCGCAACGTACGCTGTCATTATTTATTTCAAAGTGCCCTAACTTTTTTGACATTGAACTTTTGGTACTTTTAATGAAAAAACCCAATTTCTACACCTTTTCCAAATTGAAAAGATACACTTCCTCAACAACAACTTAGGGCGGTAAGTAAAGTTGCTGAGAATATCACAAAAACTAAGTATGTGGTGGATCTTATCAATATAAACAATTTTATCCTATGAATAATTATTATGCCTTGGTCAAAGACGAAACGGACTTGTTTAAGTTTGACGATAGTCACATCACTAAGTGTTCTGGCGAAGTATTGAATTTATTGGAGCCTCTGGAGACACCCTACATATTATTTTATAAAGAAATAAAATCAAGATTACAAGGAACCACATGGAACACTGACAAGAGACCTGCAAACACAGAACACTACAGAAGAAGAACTACCACATACATATCAACTCGTGTTCTGAGCAAACATATCCCATACCATCTATACATGCCAGCTTGTTACAATAATTTGTGAAAATAATCCTATGAGTTGAAATGTGAGATCGCTAGGGTTGGAAGAACAATAGTCCCGATTAGTATCACCATGCGAGACATCTATTGCCCATACATGGAATGAAGAAAAGGTGTCAAACAACTGGAGCCGATTACCATACAACTGTACAACCATACTAATAAAATGAATAAAATAAGGGTTTATGGAATATCAAGGCAGGGGAAATTTAGTTAAAATTAAGGGAATTGAAAAACTTTTGACAATCAAAATATACTTTTAATGATTTATAAATCTCATCTTGATTTTCCAAACCCCTTTCTGGGTTTTCTCTCCGAACTTTTTTGGGCTGTTTTCTTTCATACGCTATTTTCCTTGCTCCAATTTGTTGTTGGAATTCAGGATAATGTTCCTGAAAGTATGCGTAAATATATTTTTTTGCTTTCTCTATTAGTTATTTCCCTTTCCCCATTTTTTCAATCAATTGAAAAGGTTCATGTTAGGGTTCATATTCAGTATTAGCAGCATGAGGTTTGGTTTCAACCACCTTAGAATTTTAGATTCTGTTTGATCGGAAATCTCACTGTTTACCTAGTAGTCCAATCATTTTCCAGTTGGCTCACTAATTAATTACCAAGGCTAACATTTGAAGACTGATTCATTTATGACTCGCTGTTCTATCCAACAAAACAATTTCACCGTTGAACAGTATTTCGTTATGTCAAATATGCATTAGTTATTCATATCCTCCGATGAAAATGGATTCGGCTATACCTACTGGTTTTGTTTACATGCGGTAATTAGTATACTGTTTGGCGTGGCGATTTTGTAACACCGACCAAAATGTTGATGGTTTCATTTAACCGTCCTAGAGATATTACTCGTCATATCATTAATGGTCTGACTAAAGATTAGAGTTTTCGAATAACTCAGTATTAATAAATATAGTTTGAAAAAACTAAAAAACACGCTTTTGAAGAACATTGAACTAAAAAGTTAAAAATATTTTTTTTTAAATAAGCTTAAAACAATAACGAACGAAAAATACTAGTATTATTGTGTATTATGAAATGACAGTCGACACTGACGGAAGAACAAAGACGTTGTTTGGTGAGACTAGACAGTTGTGCATGAGAATAAGAACTGTAAACTACAAGATTAATGCTGTATATCATTATAATTAGGTATGTAAATGGAGCTTGTAAATAGTATTCGTAGTATGGTAGATGATAACACATGGCGCGTGTGGTAAATGATAACACAACATCAAAATAGAGGAGTTTTTATTATCACATCACAATTATCACATTCAAAGTTCTCCTACAATACTGAAATATTTAGAGAATTTATAATCGAGCTTGAAAACATACTGAATTTTTCAATAAATAAGTGAATTTTTCCGCTAAAATTTCCTATTTGTCCAAGTTCCGAGTTCCCGGTTTTATTCCTCAACAGGAATCTCAAGAATTCAACGAGCTGGCCTTGCCACCCTATTTATTTCCCGAAGATCCTGCTGGTTTGCCGGATGGATGAGTTGGATTAAATGGGGAGCTGGATATACATACACACAAAAGAGGACAAGTATGTAAGTAGGGGAATTCATAAGGGACTGGATAGATGTCACACGGTGTCCTCAGAATGGCCGCTTAGTTACCGTGACAAAGAAAATGACTATATACATTTCACATCAACTCACATTGAAAGTTGTGAACGTGGAAAATTTTAGTATTGTGGATATTTAACACTAAGATAATTGTGAATGCTGAGTTAATAAATACTTCAAATACATCAACATTTTTGGGGCTCATTATTAACTATGGTCTCACCTGGTCAGGTCATATTCCTCAATTGAACAAAAAATTGAGCAAAGCTTTCTTTGCCGTCAGGACTATAAGAAATGAACACAAACAAGGAAGTGGCAAAGTCGGTGTATCATACCTACTTCCTCCTCTCCACATTTTTCTGGAGAGAGAGGCTAGATGGACTGCATATATACTTGGGCACATTGCCAATTGCATAAATCAATTCAAAGCAGATTACAACAGACTGCTGGTTGACATTGGAAGTCACATCATTCTGGGAATGACCTCTGACTGTATGCCTCCAACTGTTCCCTAGTAGAGAGGACTAAATCCTGAGGGAGAAGGAAATATTCAGAGCAGCTGGTTGTTGGTTCACAGATGGATCCAAATCACCTTCAGGTTCTGGTGCAGGTGGTTTCAGTCGCTGACTCAGGGCAGAGATATCAACCTGCCTAGGAATCTATGCGATTGTATTTCAAGCGAATTCACGCTAATGAATCGTGTGCGAAGATATTGGAAAAATCCAAGCTCATGTACAAGTCAATAAAAATATTCTTGGACAGTCAATTGGTATTGGAAGCTCTTGGCTCCTACGTCTAAATTGGCAGCAAATCACCAAATGCGACTCTTCTTGATAGAAAGACTCAAAAGATTGTCTCTGGTCTGGATTTCTAGCCACTCTGGTCTGGAAGGCAATGAGGCTGCTGACTTCTTTGGAAAGGAGGCTGCTGCAGGCAGCTTCATCGAACCAGAACCTGTCATTGGCATCGCTTTAGGCTTTGCCAAACGAATATTGAACTTGGATGGCAAGAAGATGTATGGACTTCTGGCAGGATCTTACAGAATTGGCTCACTCCAAGGCGTTTTTCACCCTTCGAAGAACTGTTTGGTATCAGTTGTTAGACTACAGAAGGGATGAACTACGATGTCTAACAGGCCTTCTGCAATTCATTATTGAGTTTCTTCGGTATGAGGCTCTTCTGTTGATTCAGATTCTTCCTTTATCACACAAAAACGAGTGATAAGAACAATGTTTGGTCTACCATGTAGACCCTGTATATGGTATCAAAGTCGAAGTCAATATCTTCCGTCTACGATAAGAGAAATCAAAATTTGAGATTGAATTGAAGGAAATATATCACCACAATGTAGACTATGGTTTGCACGGGTTTTTGCGATCAAATATTTATTAATAATAATAATTTTCATTTGTAGTTCCTTATTACAAATAAATACAATAATTATTCAAGCTATAAAACTAATGAAAAAACTACAAAGGAGGCTAGAAACAACATGTACCGGAAGGCTACTGTAAAATTAAAGAGAAAAAAAGAGAGGAAAAGTTTTTCAGAAGTATAAAATCTATGAAATCAATGACCTTCTGATTGAGCAGCAATGATATATTTTTTGTGACGTTATATATTTTTTAAATAGCTAGTCACTTTCCCTGAGCGTTGGACAGTAAGGACAGGTTTTATGTTGAGAATTAAATATGCATTTATATATTCTGTAGCATTCGAAAAATGAATATCAATGAATATTTATCTAATGGGTGGATGAATTGTTTCGCTCCTGATATCTTTATTTTAGTGTAAACACCGAAAAAATCCGATAAAAATTGATGGGAAACTATACAGGTAGTTATCCATGAAGTTATCAGAAAAGAAATCTATAAAATAATCAATGATAAATCATCATTCAAACTTTCACTTCTCTAGAAAAAAGACAATTGTTGAACCCCATTAATTTTTTGACTTGACCAAATTCAATGCAAACTTTATTAAATGTCCTAAATTATTTCAAAAAGACTTCTTGTTTTACATTGAAAATAAACTTTACAAGACCATGATGAACTGATAAGAAATGGTAAAAGTCTTTCCATCCACGGTGAATCTTCATGTTGAATATATTTTTAGGATATATCTTCTCAAAAATGATTTATTGAAGATGTTGAAAAAAACAACGGCTATTGATGACATTTTATGGGATTATTCATCTTCCAGAATTGAAACACTTATTATGAAGTTTGAATGAGTTGAGAAGAAGTCTGGATTGAGATTATATCGAAATCGTATTTGAAAGAATTTCGTCAATAGGAAAATTGTTTTCTATTTTGGAATTC
Organism: Leptinotarsa rubiginosa; assembly: GCA_015342145.1. Lineage (NCBI taxonomy): Eukaryota > Metazoa > Arthropoda > Insecta > Coleoptera > Chrysomelidae > Leptinotarsa > Leptinotarsa rubiginosa. The sequence continues at coordinate 5,624 of WOGL01001430.1, forward strand.
ACACACAAACTTTCATTTTCTTGAAAAAAAAAACACAATTTTTAAATCTTGTCAATATTTTGAATGGACCAAATTCGATAGAAACTCCATAAGATGTCCGAAATCCTGAAAACTGTATACCTTTCAATTTAAACCACCGAATGTTTTGAAATACAAGCTATTTATGATATCTTCATTGTTCTCTTATGATTCAATTTTATATTCCATTTCTCTATGTTTAATTGATACTGCTATGTTTTCCCGGTAGGTTCGACAATAATTAACTACAGTGTACGGTTCGACTCATCTTTATTTCAGTACTATACTGCCAATACATCACAAAAACTTCAACTGAACTTTAGAGTAATTCTCATATGTTTATCAACTCATTAGCTCACTTCGTAACGCACTTTCAACTGGACTCTTCTCATCTGCCTATTGGTAGTGCTTATATATCTGGATGGAATTCTCAGGAAGCCGATATAATCATTCTCGAAGCGACGCGACACCTATAGAACAATCGAGAAGCACGAGTAGAGTTGAGCGCGACCTTGGCCAAGTCACAGCCGATTGACGAAAACCAGTGGCAGCCAACGTTATTTTTTTAGGGAAAAAATTTACAACAATACGTTGAAGAATGATTTTATAACTTTATGATCTGAATAGTTTTTTGATGTTTCATTTATGGTTATTGTAGACAAACGTTCATTCTGATTTCTCAGTTCATTACATTTTGTAATATTTTTCGCCATCTTCATTGATACTGAATGGTGCACAAGCATTCAACAAGTAGAAGAATTCAATGATCTAGGTATCTATTTTCATTTTGCACATGTTTTTTCAAAGATTTATATCCACATATTTTATGTTTTATGTCAAATATACTTTATTAATATCACAACGTCGTCAACATGGGAGAGAAATGCATATTGAAATCTTCAGAAATTCTTTTTTCAGATAATTTCCTACACAGAGTGAAAATAAACAAAGGTATGTGCTTGATTTTCGGATCTGAAAAAACTGTCAGAACTAAAATAAAAGCAGCATATAGTCAATTAAACATAGCTGAAAATAATATTTTATCTGACAGCTCGACTTTCTGGTCTTGTCTTTCATACACAGTAAAAAGGACATTCGCGTATACCGGGTATAATGAAACTTGATGGTGATGAGGTGTTTGATAAGCCTGGGGATATTGTCAATGGATTCGCCAAGTACTTCAGAAGTGTATACTTGGTTTCAGACGAGAATATGCTTCGTGAAAATTCTCTTGATTCTGATTTAGATACATCAAACCCCTGCCTTCTCTAAAATTGATATTGTTAATGCTTCAAAAAAATTAAAAAATCACAAACTACAGGGCAATTTCAATTTTAAGTAACTTTTCTAAACTCTTCGAGATATGTGTGCAAAATGTTATGTACTCCCATATTCAAAACGTTATTTCTCCTACTCAGCATAGTTTCGTACAACAAAGATCATGTACGACAAATCTTGCATGTTTAAATCAATATCTCTGTACGAACCTGGACAAGCTAAAACAATTCGATGTTGTTTATTTAGACTTTCATAAAGCCTTAAATCAAATAGACCATTATGTTTTTCTCAGCAAATTGACAAAATTGGAACTCTCTAACCAACTAATTACTCTAATTGAATCATATCTAGTTAACAGAAAACAATTCGTCGAATTTGAATTTTTCAAATCGGCTCAGTACGTAGTTACATCTAATCTTGGTCTTCTTTTATTTTTAATTTTTATTAATGATTTGGCAACCTCTTTGAATATTGCTAGCTTACTATTTGCAGACGACGTGAAACTATATTATAAAATCGACGACATTACTGACTGCCAACGTGTACAACATGAATTAGATGTAATCAAACTTTGGTGTAATGATAATCGTCTACAACTGAACGTATCCAAATGTAAAATAATATCATTTACAACAAAAAAGCGAACTTTAATGTACGATTATTCAATCAACAAATCTACAATCAACCGCGTACATGAGATAAAAGATCTTGGTATAACATACGACAGTAAATTAACATTTACAACACATATAAGGAATATGACTGCTGATGCAAATAGGATGCTTGGATTCATTTACAGAAATGGTAAAAACTTCAAAAGTATTGCCACCTTAAAATTGTTATATTTTGCGTATGCAGAGGAAGTTCCTGAAATACTCATGTCTAAAAGTTGATGGACAATACCCCACGAGAGGCACCGATCATAACATTTTGTCGACACGATTTGATAGGACACCTTTAGAAAATAGGAGAGTGATCTTTGGTATAAAATTCCTGCATAAATTACTTAACAACAATATTGACAGTACGGTTCTTTACTCGAGATCAATTTCTTAGTACCAAGAAATGAAGGTCGACACAATCTGAAATTCTATCGCGAAGCATCACGCACAAATGTTGAAAATAAATCGCTTTTTTTTATTTTTTTTATTAGTAGCTTGAAAAATAATAAAATTTTGAAAAGTTCTTCACTGACCTAAATTCGAAATTAGAGTGATTTTATCTGGATCTATATCAAAACATCAGTTGATTATTCGGATTTTGCATTGTTTTTCATCAAATTTGAAAATTTCATATTTTTATGATCTTGCAATAATGATTGGAAAACAAACAATGTGTAAGTTATTTCCCAATTTTGAATAAAAACGACAACACTGAAATCGTAATTTTCCCTTTTTCACATTTCAACGTGGCATCGGGAAAATGAAAAAATTGCCGCATATCCTGAAGGATGTGTCATCTAACAGTGTGTAAATAACCGTATCGAAGATAAAATATATTTTCCGAACGATGAAGCGCTGAATCTGTACCGGAGCCGTGAACGGAATTCCTCCGGGAAAATGATGGGTTATGACTGGATAATCTACGTATTGAGCAGAACGTGCCGCCTCCAGACACCCACTATGAATATAATATCCTCACTCTTCAGATTCCGCTCGGGGATTTGGCGGGATTCTTAGCAATTTTCCCAGCTTATGGCTAAGATCAACATTTCACTTTGGTACGTGTTCCGCTGATAGGTATCGGAGTGTAACGATTATTCGGCAATTGTTTGAAGAGATCTTTTTCGTAGGATTTTCTACAGGGTCTGATGAAGGAATTAATTTCACCATAACAGAAATTGAAGGGTATCTTCACATGAGGAGAACATTCATCAACTCCTTCAAAATTGCCTTGCAGCGAAGGGTTTGAGAAAACTCCTTCTTGAGGTGTGTGTGTCCTCGCTCAAAGTATGCATGAATTCGACGAAACTTCGGAATACTGAGCGCTATCTCTCGCCACATTTTTGCAGAGCTCAGTCGTGATATATCCCCTGTCCCTAGCTATTTGTGGATTGTGGAACCTTCTTTGCACCATAAAATGAATAAAGAACCCAACCCTGAGTTTCCGAAGGAAATATACCTCGTCGTGATTCTGTTAACAAACCTAGAAGGCTAGATAGTGAAGCTGGAAATGCTTCTTCAAAAGCAAGATATTATATGAATCTGCCTGCAGAAGCAAAATTTTGAATACTGAACATTCAACAACTTCAGTATCCACCAATGAACCGAAATCCTTTTGATATATCATTTACGGTGCCGTAGATATTATTCCAAAAGATGAGACATATGTACGATTCAATATGGCTACAGATAACCTGGAATGATCATGAAAAAGCGTCTCTTGACGGGATCTTCACATGGGGAAAACATTGATCAACTCATTATTTTATCAATTTCTTCAAAACTGCCCTGCAGCAGAGGCCACCCCAACTGCTCTTGTAACATCTCTAGAGCTTCTTCATTCTCCAACTTCTGATCTTGTTCACAAACCTAGGAATCTAGATAGTGAAGCTGAAAATGATTTTCCGTAAGAAAGATATCTTCTGAATCTGCCTTGAATTGATTTTTTGAGCAGCAGAAGCAGAATTTTGAATACTGAACATTCAACAACCTTAGTATCGACCAATGAACCGAAATCTTTTCAATATATCATTTTCGGTGCCGTAGAGGTTATTTCAAAAGATGGGACACATGCTCCATTCAAAATGGCTACAGATAACCTGGAATGATCATAAGAAAGCGTCTCTTGACGGGATCTTCACATGGGGAAAACATTTATCAACTCATTATCTTATCAATTTCTTCAAAATTGTCCTGCAGCGGAGGCCACCCCAATTGTTCTCCTTGTAACATCTCTGAAGCTTCTCCACTCTCCAACTCTTGATCCTGTTAACAAACCTGGAAGGCTAGATAGTGAAGCTGGATATGCTTCTTCAAGAGCAAGATATCTTCTGAATCTGCCTTGAATCAAATTTTCGAGCAGCAGAAGCAGAATTTTGAATACTGAACCAAAATCCTTTCAATATTTCATTTACAGTGCCATAGAGGTTATTTCAAAGGATGAGACACAGATACGATTCAATATGGCTACAGATAATCTAAAATGACCATGAGAAAGCGTCTCTGGATTGCGTTACAGAAGATCTTCTTCCCAAGCTACACATTTGTGTGGCTACCTGAAGAAGGTATTCGCAGACTGACCACCGATTAGGTCCTCAAATTGCACTTTTGTCTATCAACCTTGAAGTGGATTATTCTTTACAGAAAAATTAGATCTTGGTAGTGGAGCACATACTTTGTGTCTACCCGTCATAAACCAAGTCAGGTTTCCAGCGTTGAGCAAAGTCCCAGTTTTGCCTATTGATCTGAAAGATCAACAGGCAAAACTGGAGTAATCGGATTTGTTGAGAAGCTCGCGGGTTAAAGTGGATCACTTTGGTTATACCTACCGACTCCAGGAATACAATCATAACACTTTTCATACTTCAGTAATATTCCAGACTCGACTACTACAATTATTTTACTGGTTCGCTTTGCTTTCTCTTACTTGTTTCACTGGAATAGTTTGGATTCAATTATTTATTTTTTTCATAGTCACCTTGATGGACAACATAGCCAGTTTTGTATTAATTTGAAACCACCCGATTTCTTTATCTATTTTTCAACGTCTATGATACAACTATGAAGTTTCTATCGAAAGTGTGTACTTTTGTATCATGAGTTTGCTAAACATCATTCATTCCAGTCAGACTATAATCCGAAATTGCAATAACGTCAGAAAACTGTTTGGCTCGATTAGGTTTACAATATGAGTTAGCCCAATAAATTCTTTTGTTATTACAAGGGTGTATTTTCCAAAATTTCTGTAATGCTGCTTTTGGTGTGGTCCTCAATGCTCTCGTTGTTCCGAAACAAGCAAGTTTTTGCACCCCATCTTAACCATAATATAATGGAATCGGAAAACCGTAGTTTGTAGAAACATAAATACTATTTGAATGATCTTTTATTCCTCAGTCAGATCAGAAAGTCTGCATATACAATTTGGAGAGGAGAATTTCATTTTATACTGAAAGAGGTCAAGTAACTACAGACTAAATTTCTCAGGTATCTGTATCTTAAATTCGCGTTATCTTGGATATGGAGTTCCTCAAGGCTTCATTTTGGGACCACTTATCTTTTTACTATATCGAGTGGTCCAACGAAAAGTATGCACCTTGCTTTTCTCCTTTTTTTGTTACTAAACGCAAAAATGCTCAGACAGGTCAATTTTGCTTTTGAAGGGAACACATTTAATATTTATTTTCTACCTGTGCCTTCAACCCCCTAGCGAGGGTGAGTAACAACCCTAAAGTTTCAAATGGAAAGTGGGGTTGAGTGATATATCATTTGAAAGGGCACAAAATTCTCTTTCCAATGATACCTAATTTGTTGTATTTACTTGAATAGTTATAAAAAAAGCAAGAACATTTACTCGATATTTTTGGTGTT
>WOGL01001431.1:0-11413 GCA_015342145.1 Leptinotarsa rubiginosa
TTCTTACTTAAGTAAAAGGGGACCTTGTTTTCTAATTATTTCATAGTAGAGAACAACAGCATGATGTTTTCTTCTATTATCCATATTCAACCACCCGATTTCTTTCAATTTATGAGAAACTCTGTCGTCTTCTAATACTTTAGATTAATCTCAGACATGAGTTTTGCAGTTTCTGTATCTTTCTCTCATAGAGTATTGTTAAATTAGGGCCATAGAGAGAGTCAGCATAATTCAAGGCTGATAAAACTAGCGTTTCACATAATTATTTTTAAACTTTAATGGGTTACAAATGTCGATTATTATATATCATTTTCAGATTACAGTACGCCTGTTGTAATCGTCTATTTATATGTTATAGTATATGAACACTATGTATACCTACCTCTCTTTCATATATTCTTATTACCATGGTGATATATAAAAAACAAGTATTGTAAAATTGTTAACAAGTAGTTATTAGTTAGGAATTCATCGTCTAGTTCCTTCATATGTTTCTTACATATGTATTACACAACATTGAATGATAACTCAAAAGGTTAATTTTTTCAAAATATAAATTCGAAAGGTCATTTGAATTTGTTGTAAAAAAATCATGAGAGTATTTGTATGCGAATTATTTAAAGAACGATACAATTCTCTTAATAAATTGGCTATCCTGGTGATACAAGCATTGATGTTTCCTAATGGCTGTTGCAACGTTTGTTCCTGAATAGGAAATATTCTCTTCCATGAAGACTTTATGTTGCTCAATTTTTTATTATGGGAGATGAAATCAATATTTCCATCTGCACTGAAGACCTTCAAGTATGAAATCTATGGAAATTGTATCTTTCTGGTGAAATAAAAACTCATATGCGAAAAATGAGAAACATTGAAAGAGAAAAAGGGCATTTGAAATTACATTAGTAATACCTAAACATATTGATGAAATGAAAAGGACATACATTGAATAAATACATTCTAATGAAAATATTTCAACTGGGTTGGCGTGTTCAGTAGTTGGAGAAAACAGTTTTTCATCTCATGAAGACGCGAACTTGGTGAAACAGGCGTCGAGAAGAGAATTGCAATAATTTTTTTTCAATTTCATTTCGCAGTCCTCTTCAAATACCTTATATATTGACATGTACTGAATATGAAAACCCGATAACTTTCATGTATACTGGTGACAAAGAATCTGCATAAGTAACCTTCTTCCAACGAAAATTCTTAATTTACCGAACATATTTCCGAAAATGAATTCTACCTAGTTGGCAGCTCATCCAGAAGACAAAGTCTTCCATACTTCAAGAAACCCAAATAACTCCAGTCGTACATTCAGTATTCCAAGAAAGAACTGGAAGTAAGGATGAAGCGAAGACAATTTGTACCCATACAGTCCACTAAATTCAAATTAAAATAAGACTAATTGAATCCCACCAGAGTTGATGGAAACAGCACTCTTAAAAGAAGCGAAAAAATATATTGTACTCACTTTGTAATGCCCAAGACTCGAAAGTCCGTAATCCTGGCTTGTACTCCTTCGTGTGTTCCTAGCACAAAGAATACTTAGCGTCAGACAAAATGAAAGTCGAAATAATCTGATTCATTATCAAACCCCGCTTCATCGTTAACTTCACAGGAATTTTCAGTTTTCCAGAGTTATTTATTATTCCGGTCACATTTTTATTTTCCATGCCGGCTTTTGTTATATTCACAGGGCTGTCAGAAAACAATTGGACGGGAATCATTCCGCTAGTCAAATTCTCTGAATTTGCAGTTTCAATCCCAAAAACATTTGCATTTGTTTGATCGGACGTATACAGAATGTAACACATTGCTGAACCCAGCAGTACTTTCAAAATGATAGTATTCATCGTTGTCCGCTGCCGGTTTGAAACGCTGACAGCTTTTATTGTTTTTATTAAAGGAAAAGTTCGTTCCTCACGCGGCATAATTTTGTGTGATGGGAATTTAATGGGAGCGTTATTTATGTTATATGTTTTACTGCCTGTCAAGTATATGAACACTTCATTTGAAGTAATGGCAGTATGATGTCTGTTATTTCATAACCCCAGTGCTGTTCTAATGTAGGTATCAAGTTTTGTCATGAATAAATTCAATTCACACAAGGATAATTTTGAAAACCACATTCATTTTCAATACTGTTTTATATGAAATGTAATCAATTCATCAACTTCAGGAAGGTATATTGTGATAAAAAAAAATATACATAAAGTGAGTGAGCATGATTGGAGACTGGTTGTTGATTAAATTTTCTAAAAGAACAATCCGTTCAGGCCAGTCTCAACTCACCTACAGTGTAGGTAAATGGACTGCCACCTATTAGAAAACAACTACTGCCCTGGCTAATACCATGAAGGGCGTTGGATTGTATCCGATATCTATCAGTGCTCCACTGACGTTATTCCTGAATATACTGTTGGCGATACAACTGCCGGAATCGATTTTCAATTATTGGAACACACTCACCGGTTTCGGGCTGTTTGGTCACTCGCCAGTGCAAGATAGTGTCTATCATCAACATGAAGTCGGTGATTTCCATGTACATTCAGAACTTGAATATGCGAGAATTGTTTGGAGTCGATCCAGATTTCTCGAAATTTTATTTTTAAAATTGAGAGTATTGATTCTAAAAGGGGTATTATCAACTATGAATTAAATGGATGTTCAGACCTCTATAGTTTGGAATACCATAAAAATTGTGCATCGCTGATGATTTTCATTCAAATCAGTGAATGAAAGAAAATACCGTTCTTCGCAATTCTAAAACAAATTACCACGGTTTTTCTTGAACGCTCACTATCTCAGTTTGATTTCTGACCTCTCAAAGCAAAAACAAACCTTATTCTCAAGTCTTCATTATATATTGTCTCACAATTTCAGTGGCATCATTTTCCATATTTATTTCCATTTTTATATTTTCAACGAATCTGAATAATATTGCGAAAGTCGCAAACTCATATTGAAATGAAATAAGAATTTCCATTTTTTATTCGTTCTTATTGCATCTTCTTTGTATTTTGCATATATTTTAGGTGCTGTGAATAGGTAACTGTTGCACATAATGCTATCGTTATTATTATTATCACCATCATTATTTTCGTTATCATTTCCTAGATAAGATTTATATGGGAGAATCGCTCCAGAGAAACTTCTTTACGAAATGTAATATGTTGATAGTTTTTAGATGTAATCAGATAATAATTTTGACGTAGGAATGATATGAATGAAAGATATGCTAGTTGAAATCTGTTAAAATATGTTTTCCCTTTATCCAGCTGTTGCCCCCTACGAACGACAACTCTCATAATTCGAAAATTGTGCGAGTTAAGGACTCCTAGCACAGGTTAGACGATAGGAAGTGGAAATTGATCGTCCGACGTCGCGGCTTGAACCACCAATTCACACAGCGATCAGCACGACCAGCTACCGACCTACCAATTGAATGCTTATATTTTATCGAATGCTTTCCTTACAATCCATGAAAAGGAGAAAGAAGAAAACTGTATCACTTCCGTCATAAATACTTTCATTCTGATCCTGCTTCCAGGCGAATAAAAAGGCATCGGGGCTATTCCCTAGGAAATTCCATGCATTTCCCCTATTATCGTGGAATTATTGATAGTTTACCGAAAGTTATTGTCTTCGATCCGATGATACCCTCAAAGTTGGCTCACTTCATGGAAATTTATGGTCGCCGTGGAAATTCCAGGTGTGGTACAAATCTTCCCTAATTTCGTGATTTGTTGAGAATGAAAGATTTATAAGTTTCTCTTCTTGAGACGAGGATTTATTTTCACATAATAGTAGGCTTTGCTGAAGTAATTCTGAGAACTGACTAACAAGTTTATAACTTTTTCGGCTTTGGAAATTGTCTCTCTCGGCAAATATTTTGTTCGCTCGAGAAAGTTTTACTTAGTGTAGCTAATTGAACGCCATTCGTGTTTCTAAAGAAAAAAGTTTATTCATCGGAGGTATCGCTCGAAAAATTTCAGAGTTCTGGTCTGACATTCCAATTGAAAATTTCGATTTCTCTATATTTACTAATCCAATGAATTTCTATGAATAGTATTCATGACCTTATGATAGATAATTANAAATTGTTCCATTTGGAGAACTGTGTTTATGTGGAATAAACTTCCCAAGAACATTTTTTCAAATGGATTCAATCTTTAGCGATTCAAATCCAACTTGAATGACTACTTTCGCACAGGCACCACTCTCAGAGCGACTCAAATATGTTCTTGTATTGCTTGTGTTTTGTCCAAGAGAAAAACTTTTCATATCGGATAGGTTTACCAAATGTTTTGAAGTAGGTACACTTTGTTGCAGAAAAAGAAAATATGCTTTTTGCAATAACTACTTATAAGTGAATAACATTACGTCGATTTGCAGACCGTTTATAACAGTTACTGGAGAAAAACATATATATTTTTGAATTTCGTTCATTGTCTAATATAATATAAAATGATTTGACCAAACGGTTAGCTCCCGCTAAACCGGTAAAGCGGTGAGAGGGAAGAGGGGATAGGTGAAAGCACTCGAATGACCTATAGCGAATATGCAAGGCCGCTTCTCGAATAGAATCCCATGCTTTTTCTTATGGAGCCTAATTTCGGTCATTTTCGAACATTCCAAGGCCATTCGAACTGGTTGGCAAAAAAGGTCTTCAGCCATCAGGACGATGCGAAGATCGTTTGGGTGGTCGTATTAGATGTAATCGAACTCGCAGATGAGGATTGAATAATAAAAATGACAATGAGAATAATAATAATAAGTCTGAAACATGAAAAATTTCACACAACCTGAAACGACTGGTACATCATTATTGGGCGCGGGAGGTACTTATATTGGAATTTGGAGTAGGCATGTCTGGCATGTCAGAAAGGCACTGAGCCGCGTCTTCGTTAATAATAGTTGGATCTCGACGTGTAGCATATCAAATGAAGAGAAAATTCAATGTTGAATTCATCGACAAAAGACAAATCGAAGATGATTCCAAGAGGGCACTAAGTTATATTTTCGCTAATAACAATGGCATCGTCACGTGTAATACATCAAATGAATGGGGGAATGAATCAAGAATGTATCGACAGGTTAGTAAAAAAAATATCAAGTTTATCAAGTAACGTCATAGATGTGCGGTTTATGAATTGGGTAAACATTCTGCATTGAAAAGAGAAGCCCTTGTACATCATATTCCAAAAATCTTATAATTATCGTGATAACCAATATTCTATGATTTACTAGTTTACTCTATAATGTTTTATCGAATGAAAAAAGTATATATTACCAAGATATGGAACCCGAAATATCAGGGTGGACATCTCGGTAGATTTTTTAATATGTTATTGTGAATTGGTCCGGATGGGGGGGTACACGATTGCACACATTTTAGCCCATAGTCAAGAGAATGTCTGAGTATTATCAAGATTGGGTAACATATCTTCAAAGATTCAAAGTAATTTTGGAGTTGTATGTTCTAACAGAGCTTCCTAATATGACATCAAGGAATGTAATTATTATTTAATTACAATGGAAAGTTACCCAAGTTCCGGTAGAATGTTTGAATAATGGTATTTCATCATTCTACGGCTTGGATATTGAGTTGTATTTATTTTTATAGTTCACTGATAAGCTTCAGAATAATTTTAGTTTGAAAACACAGACTATCAGACGATTGAAGTAACTTAAAATTTTAAAGATAAACAGACGTGCGCTCAGGAATCTCATTTTGTTATCTTCAGAGATATAAAGACGTGTGTGAGAACATGAGAATGAAAACAGGTATATTCGATGAAATTAGAGAATTCAACATTATTCAGTAATGATTCAATATGGAATGAATTTTATTAGATGATATAACGCGTTGAAACAATCATTTTGGGCACTTCATCCTCACCGAAAAAACGCTTTTTTCAATCCCCATTTTTTCCAAAACCCATATGATTAGCACTGTAACGTGTCACGAAAAATGGTGTGGAAACAAATACATTTTCGTCTCATTACATGTCAGCTTGAAGAAATAACCGTCCACAGATGTTAGAAATGTTTATTCACTCGAAAAATTGAAATTGAATTAACTAAAAACCTTTTCTGTAAAGAATAGAGATTTTACACTCAGGATATTGGAAAAAATAGGAAATCAGTCTACTTTGGTAGAATCATAATGATACGTAACAGTGTCACCACGTGAAGGAGCAATATTTTACCTTTCGAATAGATAAATATTGCTTGTAGATTATAATTAGAGCCATGTTAGTTATGAGTTAGAGGTTAGTAGAATCGGAAAGGGGGATGGGTTTGAAGTTTCTGAAGTAGGGAAAAATTATTCATAAATTGAAAAAATACTAGAAAATATTCATGTATATCTAATTATTTCATTAGTATGTTCACAATTACATTTTTCAAACACGTTTTTTGAAATTAAACTGTTACAGAATGCTGTTAATTGAATTTCTTGTTTCTTTAAATCTTCTATCAATTTCGTTGCGTAACTTTCGCGTCGATTCTCAGGTAGGGTAAAAATATAATTGATCATTTTGGGGTTCCTATACATTTTAAAGGGATCATATTCCATTTGTGATAGAAGAACAAATGATGCTGTTTTTCCGTCAACATCCAGTATGTAGTAAGATATTTCATTTTCTTCAAATCATAGATTAATAAACATATCTTGTATAAATACTTTTCTGATCTTGCTCCGGGCTTCTTCGTTATAGTAAAATTGTATTTCTTTCATCGCTGTCGAATAGAGAACGTTCTAAATACATATATTCACGTGAATAAGCAGGTTAATCTCTGTGACATTCAAATCATTCAATAGTTTTCATTCTGAATTGAAACAATGTTATCCAATATTCAAATTTTCCAATTTGTGTCAAATAGTGCTTCAAGCAGCTGTATAGTTAGTTTTTCGGTGTCGAGTGCTCATCAGCTATACAGTGCCAATATACTTTTATGGTGGTTGTTTCTTCATCTTGAAAAGTGATTTTTCGAATTTCCATAGTTATTTCAATCCCTTCTCAGCTCGCTTCCATGTATTCTGAAGAAATGACGTTTGAAGCAAATTATTTTGTTAACTTTTCAATGCAATTCGGAATCTAAAGTGTATTATTCCATGTGAATGCAGTTACTTGTGAATTATTTTGGAGAACCTTTGGATACTGGAATAAGCAGTCGGCTGTTCAATATAAACTTGTTTATTTCAGAATATTGTAGAATATTCTCAAAGGTTTCACGTTATTGCCGCCACTGAAGTGCAATTTGTTTCATAAACATTCACTATTTCATAAAAACTGATGAAATAAAACTTGTTTTTCCAATAGTTTCTTATCTCAAAACTGTTACTGTCGTTTCTGTAAGTCAAATGAACAGCAAAAAACTTTGAATTCACCACACACATATTTTTCTTTCAACACATTTTTGATCTGATGAAAGTTTCGAGTTTAGACGTTATTTGCGGTAATATTCTTACCTATGAGTCTACGAAATTCACATTTTTTCTTGTACGTCAATTCTCATAGTTATTTACGTTTTTTCAGTAATAGCGATAGGTATTTTTCTTTAACTCTTTTTCAAATAATAAAATTTCAAATTAGTGTTTTAAAACATATTTAAGACTTCCATACTTTTCTATGGAAAGGTGGAGAACCAAATTGATTTTCTTTTCTAAACTAACCTCTCCTAAAAAAGATACCCCTTGTAATTCATACATTTCAATGATAGTTCCGTGTTTAAAGAAAATAACATGGTGTAGTATACGGAGAGTCTCGAAATATGGCCATAGCATTTCAACGTACGATCCCGAAGAGAAACGTATACAGGCTGTCTCAAAATACGTCGGTAACCAAGTGGTTCGACGCGAGTGCTTTGTTCACCCACTCGAATTGACTGCCGTGTTGGTCGGTGCTTAAATTTTCACTTGCTATCGTCCAACCCGTGTTAGGAATCACACGTTAAAAGGTAAGACCTCGTTAATCCTTTGCTCGCACAAGTTTCGACTTCTGAAGGTTGTCGTTCGTAGGGGTGCGACAGCTGGTTAACAGAAAAACAGATTTTGAACCGATTTTTAAACGTCATTCAAGAAAAAACATAGTGGTATAATATAAGTTGAGAAAAAGTCGTTTCACTCAGGTCGACTGGTTGTTAAGCGAAATCTTATCTACTGATCTATCAAACCTACGTTACGACAAGGGAAGGACCTATTATAGTATGATGTCTATTCTGAGTTGATAGTCTTAATTATTCTTCAATGAAATGACCAAGATTCGGTAACAAATCCACTATGATTGAAAGTAATTTTGGAGAACACCCTGTACATCATATTTCTGAAATCGAATATTTCTTCTAATTAAATATTGTATGATTCAAAGTAATTTGAACTTTCTTCCACGTTAATATTAGCTCTAATCATTCTTGTTTTCTGAAATAAGTACATAGCATGATTGAATAATTGATTTATTGCATCTGCCATACTAGACTTGGAATCTGAATTACTTTCATTGAACTTATGATTCAAAAATTGTGAGAGGTGATGTAATGGTGATATGAACAGTATATATAGAAGAAAAATTCATTTAAAGATCAAAATCTCTTTAATATTTATCAGTGTAACCTGTGCTATTCTCAATATATTGATGTTTCCTATCCTAAATATGAATGCACATTCTCTAATCTCAATTAAATGATTTTTTTTCAGATCATGAGTTACAATACAGAAATAATGATTATTCTTCGTCATTTTCAGATGAAGAAATTGATTTCATGTAAGTTTAAAATGTAATTACTTGTATTACACTTTGAATTTAGTTGTCATATAAATCTTTTATTATCATTGTTTGTAGACTTTATAGACTCAATTTAGATAATCGAGGATGTGGATTATGTCCTTAGTGGTCTGGTTTATGTGGTTGTTCGGCAAGAGAAATAAGGAATAATATCACCATCGTCAATGTTACCACCACCCCTCCCCCACCCTCGCCATCGACATCACCAAGAACAGCAAAATCACAACCACCGCTACTCAACCTCCACAAAAAAAAACCTACTGCATCGTTTGAAATTATTGAATTATGAAGGTGGTTTAAGTTTTTATAAATAATAAGTGACACATATTGTAGATGAATTTAGGGCATTGGTGGCCAACTTTTTGTAAGATATGCCACTTTTGACTTTGCCACTCATTTTTGTCAGAGCAATAGAGTGTATGTTTATCCAATTTCATACTTAATGAAAATATAAACTTACTTTCTTACTACTATATATTATCGAAATACTCGTGAATGTAAAATAAAATCGCTACTCTAGTTTTCGTAACAAAAACAATATAAAATGAAAGAACAAAATCAAATTCAGTCAATTTCCAATGTGGTTTTTGTATCTGAATATTTTTCAGAATGTTATAAATATCGGGAGAAATTTTTTGAAAAAGCAATCGAGATTAGATATTTTGTATGAGTGTCTGTAAGGTTGAGTGGTATTTATTTTCAATAATATTCATAATTCTGAATGTCTATTCGCATAAGTACGTACGTTGATCTAAACCTGCCACAGTATCTAAGAGCCAAATCGTTCAACTTTGGAAAATCTGGAGCAGGTACAAATTTTCAAAACTCAATATAATCTTGATTGCTTACCGTGCTTAAAACAATTTCTTTGTATTTGCTTTTTAAAACTGAGTGATTTTGCAAATCAATTACCTCAGTTTGAATTCCAGCTGAATATTCTTTGATTTCCTGTAGAGAAATGCTAAACGGGTTTACAAAAAACTCAATATTTTTGTCATCCTTGTAAACGTACATAAATCTATCATCGAATGAATTATGCAAGATTTTTATGAAATTTTAAAATAGGTCATACTTTGGTGTTTTAATAAAATTTGTTAGAAGTTCCTGAATGTGACGAAAATGAGTTAATATTTCTTGTTCGATTCTCTCTAAGATTCCAAAACTTATCAAAGGCACTTTCTTTGGAAAGCCAACGCACATCACAATGAAGAAGAAGTTCACCAGTTTCTTCAGTTTCACCAGGAAATATACTTCGAAATTGTCTCCGGTTTAAGGCCCGCGCTCGAATTTGTTAATACAGTACCGAGTTAATACTATAAGAAAAGTCCAAATCTTTGACACGAAGATTTTCTTGATATATTATACAATTAAACTTGAAAAGTTTTGTACCCAAACAATTTTCAAGCAAAGCCGCAACTCCTTTTATCGTCCCAGTCATTGTCGATGATCCATCTGTACAAATACTGTCAAGTTTTGTCTAATCCAAATTTTTGATCTCGGCAACACTTTTTATTTCATTGAAAATATCTTCTCCCTTGTGGTGCATAGTTGTTGCAGGTCAAGAAGTTCTTCTGTCACGTTAAAATTATTATTTACGTATCGAATAAACATATTCAATTGGGCTTTGTCAGTTATATCGCAACTACCATTCAAAGCCAAAGAGAAATATTTGCAAAAGGTCACTTCAGAAATAATTTGTTTATTAACAGAAGTAGCCATATCATCTATCCGTCTCATAACTGTGTTTCAGAAGAGAGCTATTTGGTATATAATCTTGTTAATTTTTGGATTACCTGCATTATCATTTCTTCACAATCAGAATACGACTTCTTTTTTTTTACTAATATAAGAAAAATTTCGTATGAGGCTCTTACCATCGATTCCATCTCGTCGCTCCTGCTAATGACCGTTTCTTCTTAGTTATGAAATATTTCCCTAATGTTAAGTCTACGGGATATTTGCAATTGAAAGGACCATGCATTTGGATAAAATGTCGCTCCAAGTTGAATTTCTTTGGAACAGTCACAAAAGCACCGCAAAATAAGCATACCCGCTCAGAACTATTTTGATTCGTAAATATAAACTGTTCTTCCCACTCAATATTGAAATGACGCCCAGCTATATTTTCTTCATACTTTCTTTTTTTGATGTTGATGCCATTTTGAAATAATAAAATAATTCCTTGTGAAAAATAAATACGTACCGCAGCTCCATCACGCAGGAACCCGCTCTGAAAAAAATCTACCTTTTTTTTATCCTACTTTACCTACTAACGATACTTATAAATGAAGTATTCTTCATTTTTTTGTAGTCTTATCGGTTACTGAGAGAGCACTATTGATATTATTCTAACTACGAAAACGAGTAATAATGTGTCAAAAAGTTCAGGAATAGGTTCTAAATGGATTATAGTTTATTGTAGTGAAAACAAAATATAACTTTATTTCATATTCTTTTGAAGTATAGCAAAAAAACTACTACAACAAGACTACAAATCATAAAATAACAATTGTCCTCAAACTACAAACGATGGAAAGAGAAACGAAAATTTCAACGTTTTTTACCACTTTTATTTGTAACTAACGTTACTGCAGTTTCGTTCTATAACGTTATTTTCAAAC
>WOGL01001432.1:0-11495 GCA_015342145.1 Leptinotarsa rubiginosa
GAAAATACGTCTGATGCTTTTCCTACAACACCACAATATCTTGAGTGAAAGCCAGTTTGGTATTCAAAGGTGGAGATTCAGATGATCCCGCAAATCGAGATTCAGATGATCCCGCAAATCTTCGCCCGATCTCCCTCATTCCAACTGTAGCTAAAGTTATCGAAAAACTTGTGAAAATACGTCTGATGCTTTTCCTACAACACCACAATATCTTGAGTGAAAGCCAGTTTGGTATTCAAAGGTGGAGATTCAGATGATCCCGCAAATGTTCGTCCGATCTCCCTCATTCCAACTGTAGCTAAAGTTATCGAAAAACTTGTGAAAATACATCTGATGCTGTTCCTACAACACCACAGTATCTTAAGTGAAAGCCATTTTGGTGTTCAAAGCAATAAAAAACGCACCATGTCATCTTTTCATATCTTTATGATATTTATTCAAAGTTCAATTCTGGTAATGTAGTAGCTGCGGTCTTTTGTGATCTATCTAAGACGTTTGATTGCGTTGATTCTATTTATCACAATGGGGTCAAGATGTTTATAATCACTTGCTCTAAGATACAAGACAGGCAAATTTGACCAACACAATGTTTAGAATAAGGTTAAAAACATTACAGCTGATATACCCTGTTACAGTAGGTAAGAGTCCTATAATGATAAATTTACATGACAAATTGTGTATATTTGATTTGAATTCATATAAGATTTCTGTCTACATTCTTGCTTGGATATAAATGTTTGTTTGTCTGGTGTAGGAGGTGTGTTCATTTATGTACAACTATATGTAAGTATATACGTTTATATGTGTTTTATGTAAGTCTTGAAAATATTCATAAACAAATCTGCACACAACCATGTTGATACAAAATTTGACGATGAATTTTTGAGTGTATGTTCTAACTTTACATTTTTTGTAGGTATTTTTATATTCACATTTTATATTTCTATACTTACATTTACATTTATTTTTCACAAGCTTTGTTTCATTCTTAATGACAATAAAGTATATTATTATTAATATATTATTATTATACAGAAATATATTTTCACAGATCTAGTATTCCTCTGAGCAATACTCCGTAAATCATAGCCAAAATTCTGACAGCTATGTAATAAAATTTCGAAACATTCATCTCTCTCAACATACCTACACAGTAGGTTCTGGTAAATGCCTCTCGAAAAACTAATTTTCCGGCTGACAGCATGGTGAATATTGAATTATATCCGACAGACATTTATACAGGATCCCTCACAGAGGTTAGTTTTGCATATGTTTCTCGTTCATCTAGCTGCAGGACCACGCTGAAATCAATCAAGTTTACCACCGGTAAACATACCGGTTTCGAGGTATTACCTTTCATCAGTACAGAAAAGATCGGTCCCATATGCTTGGAACTCGATTGTTTTCAACGCAGCTCTACTGAATTTATGAAACCTTCGTTTGAGAGAAGATTGTTAACTAGTTATAGGTCCATCTCGTGAACAAAGCCTCACGCGGGGAAGAAACATCCCAAGTACCAATCCTCTGCCAGAAATAAAAATAATGAAGACTGCATCGAGGAGAGATACATACATATTAAAAAGGTGCATCAACATATTAATTGTTCATTTCGTTCATTTTATTCATTCTACGGTTAGGCAGACATACTAATGTCAAGTATTCTTCTTTAATGGTGATTAACGTGAAGTGAGAAGTGAGGTACAGACAAGGATATTTACCCACGTTTGTGAGGATATCATACTCATAATCGGTGGTGGATGCCTTCTGTGTTCATTTTACTAGTTCGTACTTCCATTTTCTGATAAGATATAAATAATATGATTTGAAATCTCTGAAAGAAGGAATTGAATAAAAAATTGTAACGAAGAGCTGAAAATAACAATTATATTGAGCATTGAATACAATAAAATGAAAATAAGCAGAAAAATTTAAAATTGAATTGAAAATTAAATAAAAATACAATAGAATCCAAACTATGACTGAACTGTTTCTCTGAGAGATGAATATTTATAAGTCATTCGAATGCTTTAACTAATCGCTTGAATGAAGGTCTCCGTATGTTACGTATCTCTACGCTAGCCTGGCTGAATGCAACGTTGCAGCTTCTTTGAATTTCCTCTCAAATCAGTGTTCCTTCCTGTGGATGATTTCAGCTTGGGATCACTCGATTTTATCTTAATGAGTCCAAACATGCTCTGCTATTCCAGATTTGCTGGTTTCTCCTCGCTGTATGTTTCTTTTGTGCTCGGCATTGTGAACTGTCAATAGCCTCTCAGTTTCACCGATATAGGATTTGCCGCACTCACAAGGTATCCGGTATATGCATTTCTTGGAATCGCAATACGCGTTTGTTGTCCTGGTATCCGTGAGGCTGATACGAATGTCCAGTCCAGTCATCACCCGAAAACGATTGGAGATACTAATAATCAAAACGTCGTGAAGTAACTTGGTTTGGATTCTTTTCAATTTCTATTTCATTTTCATCTGTTCCATTTTGATTTTTTGCTCATTTTCATATTAATAACTCGATATAATTGTTCTTTTTAGCTATTCATTTTAATTTTTAATTTTATTTGTTCTTTCAGAGATTCCAAATCATATCATATTAGACAATAAATGTTCGAATGAGTAAAATTCACCATGAACCATTGTCAACCACTTTCAAGCAAACTCCGTGATCATGTATGAAGGGATTGATGGAACAGTTGATAACATTGTCTGGGTTCTAAAATTAAACCGAAAGTTGAGATTTTTGAAAGGGTTATTTCTGTGCCTGGTTTCACATTAAGAGGGCTTAGTGATGATCTAATTAGATAATTTTGATATGCATCAAACTGCTAGATAGTTCTCAGAATATGGAGATTAAACAGTGCAAAAGGATTTAAAATGATGCCAACCGATACAGGGTGTATTAGGAGAATTTTTATGATAGAAATAGATTTTTTTCGAAAACTGCCACCAGTGCTACGACAAAGATCGTAAGATGATTTAAAACCATTTGCTTCTTCAGCTCAGTAAGATACTGCTCACCATGGACTAGGTTATTGAATTTGAATGATTCCAAGGATACGCTTTTTCTTGGTAGAAAATAGTCATCAAACGCAGCAAATAGGGGTTGACTTTGGATCTCATGGAAACACCCCCCGTATCATCCGTAATAATTGGGGTGGAATGACTGATGTAAATGCTCAAAATATACCTACCACCTGAATAAGGTTGGCCAAAGTGATATACACTGCTCGCCACTCGCGATGGAACAACCCATTCGTGATCAGGACTACCAACTTACTACGAATACACTTTTTTCCTGAAAAACTTTCAGTCCTGAAAACTCCGAATTTGTCTCACTTCTCATAGAAACACTCCAGTATCTTCCCTAATAATTGAGGTAGAATGATAAAACTTTCAGTACTGATGGAAATGCTCAAAATGTACCTACCACCTGTATATGATTTACCAAAGTGATATACACTAGCCGCTACTCGCGATGGAACAACCTATTTTTACCGTAAAACATGTTAGGGGGCAAAATAGGCTCAACATTCCTTCAGATTCATTATCAGGACTACCAACTTACCACAAATACACTTTTTTTCCTAAAAAAATTTCAGTCTTGAAAAATCCGAATTTGTCTGACTTCTCATGGAAACACCCCAGTATCTTCCGTAATAATTGAGGTAGAATTATGAACCTCTCAGGACTTATGGAAATACTCAGAATGCACATAACACCTGAATGGTGTTGTTGAAGTGATATACACTGCCCTCCACTCGCGATGAACAACCCATTTTTACGGTAAAACATAGGTTCAGAAGTCCTTCAGATTCGTGATCAGGACTACCAACATACCACGAATACATATTTTCTATGANAGAAGTCCTTCAGATTCGTGATCAGGACTACCAACTTACCACGAATACATATTTTCTATGAAAAATTTCAGTCCTGAATAATCCGAATTTTTCTCACTTCTCATGGAAACACCCCCGTATATTCCTTAATTATTGAAGTAGATTTTTTTGGTTTTGACATCAAACCACGAACTCGTTCTAGAAAATCATAATTTTTACATGAAAAATCAATTGTTTAAGGGGAACTTGACTTTTGTTTTCACAAAAATAATTTATTTTTTATTTTGGTGTCAGGAAAGTTATTTTTTGTCGCAGTCATTAAGAGAGGAAATGTTAATTTTGTAAGTGAAATGGAAACATGATATCAGTGAGTTTTCTGGCGGAAAATTTCATGTAGTTCAAAACTCTTTCGAAGTATTACTTTCAAAATCACATTTTCGATTAAAAAACAAAACAATCAATTTCAATTGATTTAATTATTGACAATTTTATATTTTTGGTCGTTCTCTCAATTTTCTCTCCAAGCGAGCACATTTTTCTATGAGCCTTCTATTATTTTCTCCAAATCTGTTCAGTTCTCTAGGTGTGATTTCTCTACATGCTCGTGTAATTCTTATAAACCTTATGTTTCAACATTCTCCATAAATGAAAATCTAGCGGAGTTAGATCTGGGGATCGTGGTGGCCATACTACGAGAGAGCTATTGGATCCTATCTATTTCATAGGTAGGTTCCTATTCAACCAATCCCTTGTTATGCCACAGTATTTTACTGCGGCTCACATTGAGTTGAAGCGATAAGTTTCTCAAACTACTTCCAGGATTAGCTTGATAAGCCGCCAATATGGTATCATCTTCAATATGTGTTTTACAATTTTTCTGTCCTTTGTTACTTGGCCGGTGCTCACGAAAAGATTTATATATTTAATGGACAGTTCCAGGGTGTACAGCTACCTCTAGCGGGTGTCTTTCCAATTCAGCGGCCGCTTCACGATAAGACTTCACGCCTTCACCAACAATTTCAATTTTTTCTTGGAGTGAGAGACGTGCCATGTTGAACTCAATCAAAATGAACTGATATCAGTTAAAATAGGAATTTCAGAAATATTGAAATATGAACAGGAAACAACTGGAACACAGGAACAATGAACACAATGGGAACAAAAACACAGCAGAAACAACAGGAACAACAGTGATACAACAATACTATAAACAACAAATGCAATGACTCTGGGGGTCTGGGGGTTGATACAACAAGATCTTTCAGCAATTTTGTCATATTGACAGTAAATATCAATGAGCAATTGTTTTCCAGAGTAATCTCAGGACACCACATTATTTTTATTTAGTGAAACTGATGTTATTCAATATATTCAAATAATTTCAGACAATTCTTCAAGTAGGTAAAATAATCTAAAGTCTACCTATTTACTGAGTGCGACATTTTCTTTAAAAGTTAACGGTTGCTTCGGTGTGCAATGAGTATGAAGAATAATATATGTTGCTTCGGTTTGCAAAATGTTTCCTCAATATTTCAATAAAAGACCACATTTCTTATGAGAAATGGCTTGCCGTGAATTTTGCCGAAATTATGATATGTTGTAGTTCTTGATGTGCTGATTGGAAGTGTCCACAGCCAAAGCTTGAAAATGTATAGTTTTCGAGATGGGAACCTTAGAAAATTGATTTTTTCTATTTTTTGCGGTCATTGCTCATCAATCGGAGAGCTCGCACTTCTGGTTGGGATAGAGTTTGGATGTTTGGCACCCTGAATTAGTTTTACGAATGGTCTTCGTCAGTTATATTAGATGCCGCCATCGATAATTTTTCATACACTGCTCCACACTCGATATTCTCGATATTCTGAGAATGTGGTGCTGTGACATTTTTCTCAGAGAGGCTCAAAATGGATGATAACATCTCACAGCCAAACGAATCCGTATAAATGTCTGCATCTGTAATACCTGAAAGTACTCTCCAGATATAATAAAAGGGTTCAGGTATTGGAAGCGAACTATTTTGCCTTCTAGTATGTTTTACCGTAAAAATAGGTTGTTCCTTCGCCAGTGGCGGGCAGTGTATATCACTTGGGTCAACCACATTCAGGTGGTAGGTGCATTCTGAACATTTCCGTCATTTCTGAGGGTTTCATCAATCTACCTCAATTATTACGGAAGATACAGGGGTGTCTCCTTGAGAAGTGAGACAAATTCGGATTTTTCAGGACTGAAAGTTTTTCAGGAAAATACTGTATTTGTAGTAAGTTGATAGTCTTGATCAGGAATCTGAAGGAATTTTGAGCCTCTTTTTTCCCTAGGCAGTATATTGTCGCCACTCAGTACTCGCTTGACTTATCAACGAGAAGGATTTTATTTGCTGTTTCACCCATCCATCACCAATCCAAATAATGAAAGAACTCATTTGAAAACTTAATTAAATATTTATTGTAACGAAACGTAGAAAATACTTCACCAAAATGTTAATCAAAAATACAATAAATCACAAAAAACTCACATTATACTGCCACCCAGCAGGATCGAAGAAAAGGAGATGAGCTGCATTGCTGAAACCTTTTTCCACGACATCGCGGAAAGGTACTGTGGCTATCTCTGTTGCGTCGTCTTCACAATCGTCGGCTTTTAAGGACTTCATAGGGCATAAGTGAGGTTACTCCCAAAATTATGTTGCTGACCTTAGATGTGGCTATCCCGCTGCTTCTTTCTCTCTACTAGACGTGGTTTGCCCCTACAAGCTAGGGCTCCATCCGTGACTGTTTCTACATTTCACAAAGAAGATTGATACAGATTGAGTTATTCATTGGCAGAGTCATCTCTACTAGGACAAAAAATAATGTTCCACACTGTTGACATCATAGTAAGAAAAAACATAACTACCCAAACAAAAGATAAATCACAGAACAAAACAAATGTCCCACAATACCAAAATCATAGCCAAAAAATACCTAAACAAAAGATAAATTACAGGACAAAACAAATATCCCACAATACCAAAATCATAGCCAAAAAAAAAAAGTAACACAAAGTCAGATATCAAATTGATTTTCATTATTGATTCACAACCCATGTCAACTAATACATTTTATCTTGGCAGAGGCACCCTACTTGTGAAACACTTATACTTCAGTCGTGAAGTTTTCTATACATAACCTTCATTCTGATATGCATCCAGATAACATGGGAAAGAACAAAACAATAACATGAAATTCTCAAAAAGTTCACACACCTCAACACCTGAATCGTCTCTCTCCGGATTATAGGTGAGAGTACGAACCTTCGCACCCGTGAAAACAAAGCTCCATCTCTGCTTCAACGGTTTGGCAAAATCTTATTTGACTTCCGAAAAAAAATGGAAACACATAATTGATTATGTTTTTTTGTTATGACTTTTATCCCATTTCAGCTATATTTTCCAAAAAAGATGATTTGCCAACCTCGAGAAAACCTTTTCCCAGAACAATACCAAGTGAATCCTAAAAACATATCATTTAACCTTTCATTTAGGCGGACTGGGATGGCTGATAGGCAGCCACCAATTAAATTATTCCTAAACTTTTCTTTGCCTCGGTACCCATTACGGCCGGTACGATGCCCTATTACCATGTATTTCTCTGGATTGTACCTTCCAGGTAAAACATCTCCGCTGGTATCTCTTCATTGTTCCAGCCTAAACGAGGTTCTTGTTGAAATATCCACTTCCTATCGGCCAGCCTCGAAAACTCCTAAGAAAACTCCTTGGAAAAAATCGTGGAGTTTATGAGCTCAAAACAAGATCCAATCCAGAGTTGGACTAAAAACTGACGGTTGAGAAAACACTGGCCAGTGAGTCTGACGTCGACATACTTTCGAGGAGTCGTCAAGCATAACATTGTGGTGGCGCTCCTAATTTTGGATAAAAACAGTTTCTGGTTGTGCATCTGTTTCAATTGGAGCCCTAATAACTCGGGACAGTTCCTATATTATGTATCCCTATAAACGTAAATGAGTTAAGCCAAACGAATACAAATGGGTATATTCGGATTCTTTGTAATAAATCGTCTCCGGACGGTCGGAGTTTGGTCGTTCACTCCTTCGAAGGGAGTGGTGAGGAGCGGAATGAACCCCAGTCGGACCTCCCGACCAAGACCATTTCATTCCCGCCTTTATACGAAGAAATGGAACTTGTCGCGAACAGGGCGTAAGGACGGGGTTTTTGAAGGGGGATTTCTAACCCTTCCGATCGAACACCTAACCGGGCGGAGTATTCTACGCCTCCCCGCAGGGCGAATTGTCATTTCATTTTTTTTTTCAGGGGGCGAATCGGTCTGGTCGACGCTTGGATCTCGTAGATCGGCGTAATACCGGTGATTCCTCTATATCTCCTTCCTCTGTCTCCGACATTTCTTCTTCACTACTTTTCTCTATATTTTCCTCAAATATACCGCGGCTACAAGGCTGTTGTCCCGATATATTTATTTTTTCTCTTATTGTGGTTATTTTTCTCCATTTTTTTTTTCACTTTCAGTTCCATTGCTCATTCCTGGTTCTGAATTTTCTGTTGTATACTTTTGTTTACTTTTTTGAGTTTTTTCTTTCGGCCCTCATCCTCTTCTTCTTTGAATCTCCAAATTGATTCCGCCATCCTGTTCACATATACTACATGTTATTCCGTTTCTTCCATTTCCTCACTCGGCACGTGACGGGCATGACCAACTCCAAGATTCTATATGATCCTAACCCATATTCTGCCAATTCTGTCATTGTCTGTATCAATACTTTATTTCCCACTCTGAACGTGTGTAATATCTGAGGTTTTCTATTTAACTTAATAATACTGTTGGTGGCGTATTACTAAACCTCGCCGCATACCTTCAGAGCGCTCTAGAATACCCTCTCAACAGTCAGGGAGCAATTATTCTGGAGATGATGGACAGGTATTCAGAAACGTCGTCTAGTATGTTACAACCCGGAATAACCCTGTTCAGAACCGAGCGGTAAGTTCCAAACAGGCGAGATTGCTTTTTATGTTTAACCAGGTGTTCATTATAAACCCAACTGAAATACGAGTCTTGTATATTTTAAATATTTTATTTAATTAAGAAGTAAAAACTAATATTACAATAATTAATACCAGAACAACGAACATTAGGTGCATGCAATTACCTAAACACATAATCCTTGATAAATATTAATTAGAATAAAAAACGTGAACTCTAACCTCATTTTCGATAATATTTACTGTGAATAACAGGTACGCCGTCTTACTCGATTTTGATAACTCAGGGCAGAAACGATACCGATATATAATCATTGCTTTTCACAATACTGTATGCACAAAAAATAATGTGACATGTTTACCAATCATTTACAAGGGGTCATTACACTTTTCTGAAACTTTAAAAATATCAAAATAGACAACAGGGAACATAATATCAACAAATCATCAATAATCAGGTAGAACAGTAATAATAAACGAATACACAATTTCAACACAATAAAAACCATGACAAGTGGTACACACATAAAATATAGGACTTCATTATTATATTTGATACCTTGTTCACCTGTAATTTATCAGCAATTATACAAAATCAAAAATAGAAATAACTCATAACCCAAATATTTCAAAAGGGTAACTAAATAACCAACGTTTCGTATCCATAATACAAAATGCAAGATTTAATATCCATGGATAACAAGGTGTCAATATTACTCACAAATCAAAGTACCTATTACATATACATAAACGACAAATCAAACATCATTGTATAAAAAAAGTTTTCAATGAACATGGGGAAATATACGACATACGACAAACATGGATTCAGTAACTCTTCAAGTCATAATCAATAACACACAGGTATTTACGCAAAATTGACTTTAGATGGAGGCTGTGATTATACCTTAATTACCACAGTAAATGCGGAGTTCCTTTTCGAATGATACTCACGTAAAAATGAGAGGTAATACTTCATTTTTGTTAGTAATAAATACTCGTCCTTGGGTCGGTTTATTCTAAGCTCGAAGAATTTTTCGGACTTTGTTTATTTCGGAATTAATATGACACTTCGTTTCCAACTGATTATACTTTCGATACACATAAATTTACTGCTAGAGATTATTTCCACATTTAAACCGAACTGATTAACATTTCGCGTGAACTTTTACTGACGGAGAGCACTTCAATTTCGACGATTCAAAACTAGACTGGTTACATTTTTAATAATTAATTTCACTGGCAGCGGTACATACACTTCGACGAATCAAACTGAACTGATTATTATTTCCGATTAACTTCGCGTAAACTCTTCACTGACGGAGATAGTTTCATCTGGACTGGTCAAACTAGACTGATTTAATGCAAATTTTGCTTCGAATTTATACCCAGAATAATAGGCGATAACAGGACACGTGCAATTTGCAGCTGTTAGATTCCCCTTGTTTTAGTGACCACCTGTCCTCATTATTTTTCTATAATAAATTACTGATGACAGTTTTATGATTATTAGAGGGATGCCGCCAACTCTTTATCTTTCGCGATGGACAGAACGCATCGGGATTTTCGCTTAATTGATATTAATTGTTCTCGCGAGTCGTCTTGCGTTAATTGATCAATTTAACAGTTCTTCGTGCCTACGTATTTTTAATTAACGACGCTCGGTCATTCGGTTTGTCACATTATCTGCATGGTCTACACATATTTATATATAGAGAGTTGAGTCTTTCATTTCATGATGTTATCCAGATTGGTAATGAAGAGCTGATAAGGCAAGTGTTTCATGTCGAAACATCGCCTATCCACCAGTGAGGATGCAAGTGAAATTTATTTGTGTAGCAATCCTGTGGATGATATCTGATTCAATTCCATGACGAGTATAATCCAGTTGAATAATTCAGTGTTCATATGAAAGTGGTGAAATTCAATGTTTATACGAGTATGGAAATGACTGTTTCGAGAGGGTTTTTTCATCCAGTTTGTGTCTGAAACTCACTTCTTTGCATGATCTACTTATCTTTGTAAAGATTAAATTTAGTGAAATTGATTACTTCCTTCCTTTCTTTTGAAGATTCCCACTTTTTTGTATGAAGATGGAGAAGTGGAAAGCCAAAACTTTTCTTTCCTAAAGATTCATCTTATCTTGGCAATGTGTGTTTCTCAATAAAGTAGGTATAACTACCGTCAGTAAGACGGTAGCCTGGTGGGTTGACGTATATGGTTTGCTCGACACACTCAATCGACTGCTGTGTGAAGCTGTGGTTCGAACCGCAAGGTCGGACGATCGATTTTCACTTCCTATCGTCCAACACATGTTAGGTTAGGTTAGGCTAGGTTATGTCCAAGGTGAGTGAGTTTATTCGACCCTCCACCGCCACCCCTGAGGGTTTATTGAGGCTCACACCTATTTACATTCGACCAAATAAACCCAGTTTCTTAAAGAAGCCGATCAGTTTGTATTGTGAGTACCTAGTCTTTCGAGTCGGATGGTAAGAGTACGGCTCTGCCGAATTCTAAGAACCTGATTCGGTCCCCAGCGGGGTAGGCACAAAGTGTATGCTCTGCTGTTTCATCATTTTCCAGAATCGACACACACTGTCATCCGCCAGTCCGAGTCTCTGCATATGATGATTCAAATGACAGTGACCTGTAAG
>WOGL01001433.1:0-11421 GCA_015342145.1 Leptinotarsa rubiginosa
GACTGCTTTGTGCTTATAAAATGGTTTGTATAAGTTTTAAACGCATACTTCTTGTACTTGATTTTAATGTATGAATAACTTAGTCATCATTTACTTCCATCACAAACATTGTGTATTTCGCAGACGAATCAATTCTGAATTGAATAAAAGACCGACTTTATCATCACTGCAATGACAACCTAGCCTGGCAAGTATTTGTTATTGATATCACGACCTAATAAACTATTCCCAGTCATAACACTGATAAAGTTAGACGTGAGGAATTCAAATTCTGGGTAATCAAATCAGTGATTACTGACGGTAGCCTTTTGAATCTGTTTTGAATACACCAAATCAGCTCAACATTTGTTTTAGTGTTTTACGCATAACTGTCGTTTATTTCATTGAAGTATTAAGCATCAAAATCCTTTGCATAGCTGATACAATTCAGATGAAATATCAATTTACTGGAGCAGAATGTAATTGATTTCTCAATGAATATCAGCCACATTTGTCAGACAAACCACTTTTCACGTTTCAACAAAATATTCAACATTTTCTGGGTTCTAAATTCATACATTCCACACAGATGTTAAATTGAATTATCTTAAAAATTAGAGTAACAGAATTAATTTGAGGTCAGTTTTCTGAATTTAGGTGTTATCATTATGATTTTTGAAGAAATATACAAGATCTCAATTATCTAACTTCAGATGAAGAATATGTCTTGCACTTAAATTGCTACAAAAAACGCAATGAAACTTCATAACCGATATTTATATAAATTCGTTTACTGTGGCGTATCTNGGTTTAGTGTAGTTTAGGTACTGTGTATATGTAATTGGACTCTGTCTGTATATATTCAGGATAAATAAATAAATAAATAAATTGCTACAAAAAACGCAATGAAACTTCATAACCGATATTTATATAAATTCGTTTACTGTGGCGTATCTTTCAATTCAAATTTTTCTACTAACTTTAGTGGGACTTAAACTTGTCATCTCTTAAAGTATTTGTTTACCTCTCAGTTCGAGATTTTGAGGAAGTTAATATCAATACCAAAGTTGCTGGAAAAGTTTATGAAAGGCAGGTACTTATGTCCAATTCACAAATTTCATAAATTTTAAGAAACATTTCTATTGAAACGTCTCGTTTGAGACTAATAACAATACTGCCTTGAAATATCTTCAACAAAAGTTATTTTGAATATTACTGGAGAGAAAGATTGAACTGAAGTTTAATCGTGTCGAAACACGTGTCGAGATGTTAAAATAACCAAAAGGTTCCAAACAGTGCATTACAAAAAGTTATTTTGTTAACGAAACACCACAAGAACCATGTAATTGTTACGTGCAAGAAGAATTTGGTGAAGGTACCAAAAATAATTCACATGAAAATAGAACAAACATAAGGAGTGTAGTTTGGAGTTTATGTGTGTTGAAACAGCCATTTTCTTTTTCTAAAGTTATTTCAGCTCATCTCATTATATTATGTCGATTATCTTTTATCAAAATCTTTTCATAAGAACCATTTTTTTTGTATACTGAAGTGATGTAACGTTATGTTGTGTACGGGATTGAAAAACATAAATAACTTCGTAGGCTTATTGAAAAATTGACAAAGGTAGAATTATTTCCACTGGAGAAACCGTCTAAGTCAATAAACATGTAATAAACCACCATGTTAAACCATCTGTACAGAAATCTATAACTTTCCCAATAGTTTTCAATAGATTCATTTCACTTCAGAGGTTATAATTCAAATTAAGTACTAAAAGTAATGTATCTTAACCTTAAACTTTTGGCGGTACGTTATGGAGCTTGAAATGTGATACTATAAGAGAAGGAAATTTGAAAGAATCTTACCAACAGATACACAAGCATACGATTATTGAACTGTCAATGACTTATCGAACACTGGCATTTTCAAATAATGAATTAACTTGACTTTGAAATTTTTTTATTAAGTAATATGAATATACTATAACAATTTTCAATTGAAGGTGTCTACAGTGTCTACCATCCCGTCCAAACTCCACATTTTCTCTTCTTCCTTGATCACATGGGCTACAGCATTAACCCAATCTTCTTTCCGTATCCGTTCCATTGCGAGTTCTAATAAACGTTGAACATCAGAAATTTTATATGTCACCTTTTCACGAGCTAAGTAACCCTTAATTTGAGCCCAGATTAATTCTATCGGGTTTAACTCGCAATGGTAAGGAGTCTCAAAATGGTGATGCCTTCAGCACGAGCTATTGTATCCACCACATGCTGGCGATATCTGTCACGATGCTGTTTAATGACATTCATAATCTTAGCCTTAACCATGTCCTCGGAAAATGGAATTCCTTTTTGTCCTAACCAACTCTGCATGTCTGATTTTCTGGTAGTCATAGTTGGCAGCTGTTCTACTAATCGGCTGTGATAAGAAGCGTTATGGCATTTTAAGGACGCAAATATAATAGACCTGCGAACTGTTGATCAGTTTACCGATGTTCCAAAGTATTTAGCGAACTGGTTCACCTATTCGCTCGTACATCATATCGAAATGCAGAAGCTATCTTGTTACGGGAGGCAATATTTACAATGGCGATGCACAGACAATAAAAATGACCCCGGCAAGAATTTAGTTCTAACATTTAACATTATTACCGTTAGCTCTCAGTTCAACTTGTATATGAGTAACCTTCAATTGAAAATTGTTATACTATAGAAACTCTCCGAGTGGGGTCATTTATAGTCGACTTATAACCAAATTCACTCATAAGATTGAAGTATTTAATGGTGTCACCATTTTTTTTCGATATGTTTATGTTTATCACCGACAATGAAAATAAAAGTGAGCATTTGTTTCATATCTTCATAAAAAGTTTTCATTGTATTTATTAATTTTTCTAACACATAGATACAATATGGAAGAGGTAATCTATCCAAAAATGGAACCAGAAATTATTGATATGATTTTATTAATTACTGATAGCTTGTCATCTCACAAGCCATCGTTGCCCCTGAATAATTTTAAATAAAAGTAAACAACAGTAAATTTCCTAGTTTTGTCCGTCTATTGTCTATTATTGATTGTTTTTCACAGAAGACTGAGAATTGGTTAGAAATAAGGGAATTAGTGAGGCAATAAACTGTCTACGCAGACAGTGTCAAACAAAAAATGTCTCTGGGGTCAGTTTAAAAGCTAATACGAAGTTAATTGATTTCGGATAAAAAGGTGGGTAACTTTGATCCTGGCTCTCGTCAACTTTAGATTGCTTCTCCCAGTTTATCTGGAGAACGCACACATGTCGTTGGTCTACGTCAATCTATACTTCAATTGGTTTATTTAAACTCATCCAGCTGTTTTCGTTGGAATTTTTGTCTTTGATTGATTCTCTAATTAGATGATATTTTCGAAATGGTATGAGTGGATACAGTCTAATGCGGATTTTCCATTAGGTTTTTTTTGGTAAATGAAACGAATGAAATAACTATCAATGATTTTTCTTCTCTGAAGGAGAATATATAATACGTCAATGAATGAAAAAAACAGGTAATCTGAAATCTTCAGGAAGAAATCTGATTTTGGTATTTTTTCAAATTTTTGTTTTTTATATCATTCACAGTTAGAAATCTTACAGGGCGAGGGAAGAAATTTTTATAGGACTCAAGCAATAGTATTTTATTCATGTAGCAGAAAAGTTTTTCATATATATTCATGGATGATATGAAATTATTTCTATATCTCATCTATTTTTTCTGTTATTTTGACATAAGATTGATATACAGAACTGAATTAGAAAATCTTCAAAAAAAATATTGCCCCTAAACACCAGAACTGCAATACTCTTCTTCACGTGCGTTTCACAAACCAAGTTGGCATTCTCAGTCAACTTTTTACCTCATTTCCAGAATCATTGTGTTATCAACATTATAAATAATTCATAACATTTGAGAACTTTCAGGTTCATAGGCATATATGAAAATATATTTATCATCATATGATTTTGTAAACGTTCATAAATGCTGTATGGTGTGTCCATACTTTTCAACAATACTCTCAAGGGCATACACTTTTTCAAATGTTTTTGTCTGCAAAACTTCAGGTGGTTGGTTTTTGGTATAGTATTCTTCAAAATACAAATTGTTATCCATTAAAAAACTCAGTATTTCATCTTTCATCGAATTTTCATTCGGTACTTTGATGAGCTGTCGCGAATGATAGGAAGCGTTATCAAGAACTATTACACTATTCGCATCCAAATTTAGGATCAATGTGTTTTCAAACTATTCTTCGAAAATATTAGCTTCCATGTTCTTATGATAGTCAACATTGCAGTCCTCAAGTTTTTTTCCACACAATTTCAAATAATTCGGAACCCATCTTCTACTTATTCCCAATGCACAATGATTAGTCGCGATACTTTGTTTGCAGACATGTTAGGCGTACACATTCTCGAACCATCAGTCCACCCTTTCGTAACTGTGTCGTCATACCAAGTTTCGTCCAAATAGAAAATTTGCCGTTATTCTTGTCTATATTTAGTTATTTGTTCTAAGTATTTGCTACGCAATTCCACCATCCTTCTGCTTTCCATAACTGCTTGACGTTTGTTTATTATTTTAAATTTAATCCTAGTGTCTTTTTCCAAAAGTTATGTCACAGCAGCTCACGTTATGGCCGAAAGTATTTAATTTCTTCCTCATGATTTCAGTTGTAGGTTTTGGTAATCCTGTATCATATCGCGTCTTGCGTTCATAAGGTTTGTTTTTGACTGTTTCACGTACAGTTGAGGAAGGAATTTCGGTCAAATCCAATGTTGCTTGTAATAGTTTGTTTTCCGCGAAACCAAACTTGAAAAGTAGATTCTTATATACATTGAAACATACTCGCTGTGTTTCAATATTCAAATGCATCCGAATCTTATTCACTGTTATCTCTTTTTCGCATTGTTCACCATCGCTGTTTTAATCACTACACTGGAAAAGTTCTGCGATGTTAACACACTCGTTATTACTAGTAGTACTTGTCCAAGGATGCCACATTTTGAACAAATAACAAAATTTTCAGGCAAATATAACAGTACCAATATCAAATTTCAACACTCAAATCGCGATCAGTTCTTGAACTGAACACGATAACCATCCCCGCATTCCCGATTCCTATTAGTCACCGTAACATGACTTCAATTTTAATTTTATGACACTTCAGCCAATCAGAAAACTCGATTAGTAAAAATCAACCCATACGAAAAAAGCGTGGGCGCTAGATATACAAAAAATATGGCACAAATCGCCCACGCTTTTATCACAATAATACTAGTATTTTTTAATCGTTACTGTTTTAAGCTTATTTAAAAAAAATATTATTTTTAACTTTTCAGTTCTATGTTCTTTGAAAGCGTGTTTTTTAGTTTTTTGAACTATATTTATTTTTAACTTTTCAGTTCGATGTTCTTCAAAAACGTGTTTTTTTGGTTTTTTTAAACTATATTTATTTATTTTGATTTTCTTTTGAACAACCTATCAAGGAGGTTACATACAGCGCCATCTGCCCGCCAATAGATCAAGAAGTATCAAGGAGGTTACGTACAGCTCCATCTGCCCGCGAATAGATCAAGCAATAATGCCGATAATTCTGTCAATACAGATCCCGAGCTTGAAAGTTACAAACAAACAAACACACATACAAACAAACATACATACAAAAAAACATACATACTTACACACATACATACATACATACAGGTGAAGCTAATATAGAGCGTGTAAAAATATCCAAAGTTTGACTTTCTTAACCGTAGAAACAATACAAATTTGAATGCTGAAATTGAAAAATACGACTGGAACTAAAGCCCTGCGGATCATTCAGTAGCGCTGCTAAGTGGCTGACCAGCCGTACCAAATAAGAAACCGTTTTGACGCAGTCAATAACTCCAAATAAGAAACAGCGGACCGATTCTGGTATCCAGACTTGAAAGATCACCCACCCTAATCGGCTTTATTGAGAAGCTGAACTTATTTGGTCGAGTTTGAGTGACGGCGAGCCACAATAAGCCCTCACGGGTTGCAGTGGATAGTCGAACAGATACACTCACTATGAACCTAACGTATTCTTTTGTTGTTTTCGATAGATATCGTTCACTGAAATTGGAGAAGGTTCAAGTCATGTTTGAACATATTGACAATCATGGATATTGATTTTTGAAGAGTAAAGTTGAATGCATCTTCCGAAAATAAGTATATCAACCATATGATCGTAATTTGAAAATATCTCACTATTGTTCTTTCTGCAATTTCAATACAATTTCTTTTCGAACTCCCGTCTATCCAGCAGGATCCACGGAACGAGCAGAAAATCAACTAGTCACTTTACCGATTCATTTTTTATGTAGACGTATTCTGCAGGAGCACATTATGTATGTTAGTGACAGTTTGGCATGTATCGAGGGAACGGCTATCTGAAAGGGTTGGGAAGATAAAGGGCGAACCTAAATGAGTTAGCTGCCGGTTCCCATAGCCTCTGGTCACTTTCATTATCCAGCCACTTGACAAATGATAATTGGTAAGGCTATTGGTCACTCTGTTCGCTGTCACTTATCTTCAGTTCCTCATTTACCAAGTCTATTTAGCAGATACTGTGGAACGGCATTCACTAATCGGTCATGATTTATATAGTCTATTTCGTGAAATATCACTGTTTTAATTATCCTTCCGACCGTGATTGCCGATAGAACCTCAAGGATGGAAAAATATTATAGGAAAAGTATATCGAAATGAAGTCGTCGAATGTTGAATACATTTTTTCGAAGTTATTACTCGGTAGGTGGAGTGTTGTTGTCACTGAATATACAGTGCAGTTGAAACGAGCCAGCCTGAATTAGTCATTTAATTTTTTAAGTCTTTAAAAAAATCCGTGAAAACGCTTTAGTTTTCAGGGGGACACATTTCTACTTATAAATCAATTTCATGTCAGCCACTCCCCACCCAAAAAAACTCTCAGTTTTTATTCAATTCAAAACTAGAAGGTCAACTTGAACACACAATTCCACTATTTGAAATGTTCCAACTGAGCATTATTGAATGATACTAATCAAAATAACAGAATTGAGAACTCACGGCGCAAAATAAAAAATAAAACTGAAGCCATAAATTTGAGTGTATTTTTATGTTCAGGTACTGAATAAAGTTTTGTCCACCGTGTCTATTAGAGGGTATAAATGCATTTATTTCATTTTTACTTTGAAATAAATGTTATGTATTTACATTGAAAAATAACAACAAAAGCAAGTTAATTTGTAAGAACAAACTACTTTCTTCGCATAGCTATTAACTTTTTCATTTTGACAAACTAATGGTGATTTCCAACCAGTCCTGCATATTTTATATCTGGTGACGACACGCTCGGTTTTGCTGCCTCTTTTTTACGGCTGTTTTCTGAAGACTCAGATTTACTCACATATTTTTGTCAATCTTCTTCAAATTACGTGCCAAAATGGAAACGTTTCCTTCGATCTTGGATTAAATATCTGTTTCGCCAGCCTCTGAACAAAGTAACGGGTGATTTTTTAAGAGCTTGAGAACTTTTTTTAAAAAAAAAAAACGCATAAAATTTGCANTTCTCTTTGCACCATGTCTGAAATCCCGCGTGATCTGTCAAATACTAATGCATGAAAATCCTAACCTCAAAAAAATCACCCGTTATAATCTAAGCATAATATGAAATAAATTCGAACCCATTGTTCCAGGGCACGAATTTCTACAAGCCTAAAGAATGTCTAAAATGCAAACTGAGCTTCCTCCACCTGTCTTTTCCACTCCACGGGTTCCGCATACTACAAAACCACACAGAATAATTTCTTCAAATTATATTAGATATTTATATTTAACTGATTTTAATTACCGAGACCAGCTCATAACCACACAAAATATGTGAGAAGAACCGCAACTGTAATTTGGTCAGACTGAGAGTTCAAAATCAATTCAGCAGGAATGTAAACAAACTATCGCGGTACGTTCGATATGATACTCGTAGATAGGAATTAACTGGCGGTATGTGCGATTATTCTAATAGGTAAATCTGTTGAATTCAGTAACTCTACAAAACAAAATGTCACCTGTATTACACAAGCATTACCTTCAGGATAAATAATTTGCTTCTATAACAAACCTTCTTTAATATTTGTATGTTAAGTACAAATTGAACTGATTAGTTAATTGACTTCGTCAGAAGAAGACGAACGAAACATAAAGACAAGATAGGGGCACTTTTTCAGGAGAGTTTACCATTTGGGAAAAAAAATTTAGGCTTTCACTTTTCCATCTTTTTACAAAAATTGTGCGAAACTTAGAAAGAAAGGAAGGAAGCAATTAAGTTCAAAATAAACTCTTGGCAGAGATATGTAGATCATGCCTGGAAGTTCAGTTAAAACTGAAAGAAAAAGCCCTCTCGGCACAACTACTTTCATAAAAACATTTAACATACAAAAACACTTTTCCCTATTTAGTTTGTTCTCCAAACATTTGTTATGGAATTAAATCAAATATCACACATAGGAACGCCGTACAGTATATTATACTTTTTGTATACTTTTAGCAAAACATGCGTATATTCCCTTGCCTTATTTTACGTTTACTGCGTTAATGTATATTTTCGATACATCCTTTATATATTGGTATAATGGAAGAAGTGGCAGAATTTTTTTCCATGATGAAAATAGTTATAGAATATCAGTAGACACTTCATTGTGAGATTTCCACTATAGACACTTTACACAACCGTAACACGTTTTTCGCTGAAAGGCGGATAAACTAGTTAACTAGTCCTAATATTTGTGTTACTAATTATTCGATTCATTTGAAGCACTTTGAAATTACTGAATGTGGTAGTGTCATTCTTTTATGAAGAAACTGAATATTCGATTCATTCATTACTAAATACTAGGGTAAAATTTACCTGAATAATAAACTTGTATATGTAATACCTATAGGCATTATGCTGGATGTGTAGGAAAAATTGGACACACCAGAAATTTGATTATTTTCATCAATGACATTATGGTTTAGGTATAGTTTGATAGACTTCGATAAACTTAAGGAGTAGACGAAGACAATGGGTTGATGAAAAATTGCGAGAAAAATTTGACACAAATTTATCTGCCTATTTTTTCCGGTCCACCAAAACTTCTTCAGTTGATTTCTTTTATTTGAAAATATTAATTGGATGGTTTCATAAAATTTTTGTCAATTCGAAACCGTCAATTTGAAAACTAACTGTATTATTACAAAAAATCATTTCACTCTCTTAGGCATAATTGCTGATATTCAAAGAAAGTAATTTCACTATCATTCCTTCAGTCATTTAGACTAAAGTTTCATTCAAATAAACCTTCATACTTTCCACCGTTATCTCAAAGTCGTAAACCATATAAAAAGATTATAGGGTATCAATGGTTGGAGCGCATGCCAGTGTAATGTGTTAGTAAGTAGATTCTATTTATAAAATTTATTTTCGGCCATCCATCGATTTGTGCCACCACTTCAGTTCGTGTTTTATAAACAGCACAAATATTGTCAATATTATTAGAATTAACAAAGTCTTTGTTGCGGTTGTCTTAATGGCATGTTACGGGGGGTCCGTCAAGGGATTCAGTTTGTTCTATTTTGAGCTCGAATTTCCGAAACATTTACATAGTATGGTGCTGCAACATTGGCGTACTGGCTGAAAAGTAGCAAATGAGAAGTTTCACTTCCCAATCTACTTCAATAGTGAGAACAACTAACTTTTATTCGACAAATCAAAAAATTAAAAACTTGTGTATTCACACCAGCAGTAGTTTTGGCTGGCATGAATCCTCGATCAATCCAGAAAGTAGCAACATGCTTCGGAAATTGTTAAAATTTCACTTTTTAAATTTTTCAATTTTCAATTTATTAACTTGTTTGATAACAATACATATATTTTGGTTACTGCTATATAGAGGCATCTGGTTTAGGAGCATAAATTGCCAAGGTAAAGATGCCTGTATTGTATTTCGGCACCCTTCCAGTTGCTTTCAAATTTGTTTTATAATATGTAAATTAGTTGTGAGTATAGAGTATATAATCACTTAAAAAGAAGTTTGCTGTAATAATGAGAAGGAACCAACGGAGACAACAGGGACTGGTTTTCCTTATATGCCTTCTAGGTGCCTTCTGCATTCTAGGTGCCTTATATACCTTCTGAGCTAATTTCTTTTCCAATTTTCACTACTTGGTATCCCTCAGATGAATAATGCCTCAAGAGATCAAGTACTGAGCCGTGTATATACCATATTTTGTCAGTTTATCAAGCAGTTTGGGAAACAGTATCGAAAGCTTTGGCGAGATCAAGAGAGAACCCAAGGCACTTCATTGATTCGTCCATGGCTTTTACTGTGTGTTCTAGAAAATCAAGTATTGCATTTTCTGTGTATGATCCTTTTATGAATCCATATTGTCTGTCGGTTATGACATTGTGGATCTCGAAAAATTCAAGCATTCGATTTTTTAGAGCCTGTTCGACTATTTTGGCAAAGTTATTTGTTACAGATATTGTTTATAATGTGTAAGCTGACTGGAATCGCCAGCTTCGAAGATTGGAGTGATGATAGATTCTTTCCATTGCTTCGGGATTTCCCCATATGTAAAACATAAGTTGATGATATGTACCAGAGATGGAGTTATATGGTTGTGAATATTTTTTATCGTCAATGATGTGATTGTGTCCGGTACAGGAGCGCAGTGATTTTTCAATTTTGATATGAGGAATGCAATCTCGATTATTGTGATCGGATTCGAAAATATTGAGAAAACATTTGGCGTCTCATTCAAGAAATGTGCAGATATATTTATTTCATCTATCTCTTTTGTCATTTTCAGTCCCAACTCAACAAAAAACTCATTGAAAGTATCTGCCTTTTTTTTATTTTTTATTATTGGTTCAGCTTTTTCATTTTTTATTATAATGTTTTCTATATTTTTAGTAGGATTTCTCTAAGAGTTATTTTCAAAAACAATTTTAGTTTATTTATTTATTTATTTATTGAGAAAATACATCAAACAGGTCATGAGACCCAATTACAGGAGTACATAATACAAATGAAAAGCTTATATTAGTCCTGAAAAACAAAAATTAAACATAAAACGTAATCTATATTAGCATTACATACCATGTAACTTATGTAACATTATATTAGTTATGTAATGCATTATATATTGCTTTCCTAAACTGAGATAAGGGTAAAAAGAATATATCGATATTTTGTAGACTTTTGTAGGTTCTACACATAGATGTCAAAGGACAGTGAAAGTAGTTTTGTGAGTTAAGTACGTCGATGTAAAAAGTTATATGAGACCTGGAAGTTATACGAGGAACGTTAAAATTCAATGATGAAGGTAAATTAGGAGAGTCGATTTGATTATGAATGAT
>WOGL01001434.1:0-11403 GCA_015342145.1 Leptinotarsa rubiginosa
TTTCGCTGACAGGGTCATCATAATACATTTCAGATGGTAAGGAGTGTTTTTTTTATTATTAATATAACTCCAGAAGTTTCTAGGACTATTGTTGATATAAATATTTAGAAATTGTTTCTCAAAACAATGTGGGGATTTTAATATTCAGTTTCTTAGAGTCTCTCATGTGTTCTTAAACTCGCGTACTAAGATATCGTCCGGTTTGACCAACATGACATTTGGGTCTTGCAGTGTTTTAGTTTTTTGTTTTGAAAAAAAAACTTCTCAACTGTATTCAAATTTGAAGAGGTCGCTTCAATATGCTTGTTGCTAAGTAAAATTCCATGTTTTTTAGACAAATTTTCTACAAAAGGAAATATCACATTAAAGTGTGTTTTTTGAATACGTTATTATGTATTTCCATCAAGTAATGGTCAGTTCTATCATATTTTTGACAAAAATTAAATTTCTGTTAAATCGAAGAGGCAAACACACTGATCATATTTCATTTATTTTTTCCAACAAATATTTCCTTTCTTGTATAAATCTATGTCCTTAATAAACAAATTTCCATCAAAGTATAGCACACAATAAATACAAAAAAATACACCATAACATCTTGCACAATTTTCAAAACATTCTGTACGAATACTTGTATATGAACTGAATAAGTTGTACGCCTAAGTCCCATTAACAAAACAACTGATGAAAGAAAACTGGACGCACTATCAACAGAAGCATAAAAGTAAAAATCTACAATTTCAAATGCTACAAGAGGTACAAAAATTTTATTAATGTACCAGGCCTCTATATCTATCCCAATATTTTCACAAAAGACCAACAGAAAGCTCCACAAAACAGACAAGAACAATAAATTAATATGCCGGTTTTTGTTTAGATGAAGATTTTCTGGACTTGAAACATTTTGACTCTTTGATGTATTTGTGAAAGCTGTTACAAAATTCTTATTGTTGGCTGCATCACTAAAATTTCCGTCACTGGAATGTTGAGATGGTTTACTGAAATCATCATTTCTGGAATGGTTTGGCTCATTTTGGTCTGCCAAAGAGGTAGTAATGATACCTGAAACAAACATGTTTTTAAATATATTTACATATCAACAGGGGCACATTCACCATCCACTTCCGCTACTGTTCTCTTTTTCTCAACTCCAGTTATTTTCATTAAACGTTTTTCGGCATTTTCAAGAATTTTTCTTCTTCGGGCCTCCCTCCTTGCTTCAACATCGTTCATATTACCAAACACTTTTTTAATATTGACTTTAAATTTTAGGTTCAGTAAATCTGTAAATCACGTTTGTATTTGTTTACTTTGAACAAGTTTCTCTCTTTGTATTTCCGTTGCTTCCCTCTCGGGCACATTTGGTAAGTTCATCCTGTCAACAGTTGACAGGAACTTTCGTGGAGGAGCGAAGCCACCACAGACCATATACCCTCTGTGGAAGCCACAGAACTATAACTTAGAGAGCACATCGACATAACCTTAAGTATACTGTGCTTATAATAAGTTATGTCGGTGGCGCAGCAGCACAGGATAGTGTGGCAGCAGTCTTGCTCGAAGCGGTGCTGCCACCCCATTTTCCTCACATTTTTCGCACACAAAAAAACTTCATAATTTTAAAGTTCGCCTCCTCTCCGGGAAACCCTTTGTTTTTTTCACACATATATGGCCTTCCTCACGTAGCTATCCGAACTACTCCGACCTGGATACCGACGTAAATGAAGAGCCCTTACTTCACATTTATTAAACATTTTTGCATATTGGTTAATTTCACTCGTCGGACGATCACAACACGAAAAGGAGCCCCGCGATAGCAGATGATCCACGTGCCTTCTTTGTGGGCGAACATTATTCTCTCGTCCGTCCACGGCCACCACCGAACTTAAACAAATTTAGAATTCGAAATTAATGATGGACTAGACACTGGAAGACTCGAACTTCGACAACTGAAAAGAGATAGAGAAATAGCTATTGGTATATACGTCACGAGAGACGATCATCATTAGGTGTGTTCGGTTTTTAAATTTTGAGCCGATCGAGCAGATGCAGATATGATACCACGTTATCACAGAGACGACTTTTTTTAATCTGAGGGGATAACTGTTTTTTTGCTTTGTGTTATGGTAAAAACATGTATGTTAGAATAATTCCAATTTTTTGCGACACTGTGAGCCCAGCATGTTTTTTACAATATGTTATGTATTATTATTCATAAAACATGATGTATAAGAAGAATTTCTAATGTAATGTTAGATAAATGTCATTCTTTACTCAATAAAATTTCTGAACGAAGTGAGGACTATCTATAAGAGAGAGTGTTCCAAAGTACATTTCACCTGTGACGTAGTTGCCAATAGTTTCAGTGATCCAGAGTGGTGTAGTAATGAAAGTTAGATAACAGTAAATCTGTCCATATATTGATGAACACAGAACATTTTGTACTGTGTTCTGTCCTCATGAAAAAGATTCATAGCCCAGAAATTTTTATGTAATATCTCATACCTCTGAATAATGTAGTTTTAAAAATACAGATTGACCTAATGCGCCACGGCCATACAAAATAAAGAGAGAGAGATAAAATCACATAGCCACCATCCCACCAGCAAAACTGAAGTCTAATTTAGAGAAACTCTCATCTTTCATAACTCTTGATTCTGTAAGGACTATTATCTTAAACGGTTTTATCCTTGTTATAAAAAGATGAACCCTCGTAAATGAAGCTAAACTATTTCTTTTCCGAAAAGGGTTCTCCCTGTGTATTTCATGGTGGGTGGTGGATGTTGGGTACAAACTGATGAGAGGCAAGAAAAGAGATAGGAAGTACTTACCGGCTTATCGCTTTGTTTTGTTTCTCATTCATCTCTAGCTTATGTTTTGGTTATCAGTTTTCTATGCCAAGGTCAAGTTATGAGGGAGTTTTGCTGAGCGTTGAGCCAAAGCATATATGCTGTGGTTGAGCGTTTTCATTTTTCTGATTTAGAAAAATCAATCAACCTTCCTTTTCATTTCAGTTCATTATTAGTTAGGCACATCATTAATCGGTATTGCATTTCGGATAAACGAACTTTAGATAACTGATTTATTGTTTATCAATGAAATTCTCGTTTTCTTAGTTGAAGTATTCGAGTTGAAATTATCTTTGTACAAATTAATTAATTTCAAATAATTCGCCGAAAATGGTTAACTTTAAATCGGTGAGTACTTATTTATAAAGGCGAGAGACATATGATACAAAGCTTTATATTTCCTTTCAGTTATGTGTGACTCAGCGAGATAACAAATATTATTTTCCAAAAACGATTCCAAAAGAAAGGGGTCCATTGGCTACGAGACTAATTATTTTTCTTATTATTTTACTTTTCATTCGTAAGTATTGTATATGAATTTGACCATTTATTTGAAATTTGTTTTTTATGCTGATGATGCAAGTTTGGTCTGCAGATTGCGAATGTAGTTTTGTTCAATTGCAGAGAATAATTTTAAAATTAGTTTTTCCATAAACTATTTAACGAATTGTAAAAAGTTTTTGTATCGAAAGAAGTAAGGATGGATTAATGTACCAATTTTGAGTTGCAACAAGTCGCAGTCAGCATTTCCATCATTAATTTTTCAGCTGCAACATTCATGTATGAGTATAGATATTACTCATAATGTCTGTGTTTACGAGTTGTAAGTTTTTAGTAGTCTCAGTGAGTCGAAAATGAGATATACAAAAAGAATAATTTTATTCTGCTCCACATAGTATTAAAGAATAGAAAAAAATTAACTTAATTCTTCAGAAAACAACATTTTAGGCATATTATTTTCAGTTACCTTCAAGGGATTTTTATCTTTCAGCTAGTTTTTCATATCTCATTATGAGTGGATTCATTTTTTTTTGAAAAACAGTATCAGTTGCTTTTCTTGTATTATTACACACATTTTCTTCCTGGTGGTGGTGACATCTGAATCAAATCATACAGGGATAAATAATGTTGAAGATAAATTATTTTGTAATCAATAAAAATGTCTTGTTTCCTTATCTTATGATTTACATTTCAATTTTGTAAACATAACTAATTAAACATTTGCCTTATTTAGTGTGTTTCAATTTACATTTTGAGTAATCCATAGAAGCGTAATACAACAAACTTTCACATTGAAGGGTAGTGTATGAACATTTCCATTTACGAGAAAGAATTGTTTCATATAAACATTGAATAACACAAAAAAAAATCTGATTGATTAGGCCGTTACTTCACAAATTTTATTTGAAAATATATCACAACATATTTTGCTAAGACATTAGCTTTTTTAAGTGACACACAAAAAAACACTTTCCTATTCAGTTTGTACTCTAAACATTCGTTATGGAATTGAATCAGA
Organism: Leptinotarsa rubiginosa; assembly: GCA_015342145.1. Classification (NCBI taxonomy): domain Eukaryota; kingdom Metazoa; phylum Arthropoda; class Insecta; order Coleoptera; family Chrysomelidae; genus Leptinotarsa; species Leptinotarsa rubiginosa. The sequence goes on from WOGL01001434.1 coordinate 4,366, forward strand.
TATCATTCACAGGATTGCTACACAATTTAGTAATGAAAGAGGTAAATTTTCACTTCCATGGAACACTGTCATCCTCAATGGTGGACATCGATGTTTCGGATTAATACACGTGTCTTATTGCCTCTTCAGCACCAATCTGGATAACAATACAAGATAAATCACTCAATTCATTCATAAAATTCTGACCTTATGTCACGAATGTGTTGAATCTACTCATGTCATTAATGACAGTACGTAATGACATGTTTTTTGTATAACTTGAAGTAAAAATTTGGTGTAAAAACATTGAACTGATCTATTACATATTTATACTCATTGAACATATATTCATTCTTATTTTACAGTTGATTTATTCATAAATGGAGGAGGGTTTACAGGAGTTTTATGTAAGTTTGAAAATATAAAATTTTCTGTCTTGGAAAGCACATTATTTTCAGGTCTGTATGCATCAAGTCTGCTGTTCCGTATGTTTCTTGAACTAATTCATAGAATCTTACTGATGAGTGAAGAGTGCTACCATTTAATATCTCGTTACGAAGGACAGCTATTGGGCATGGTCAAGGATGCATTGCATTTTAATGTAAAAGCAGTCGTTGCTTTTGTGATTTCTTTGGTTTACTGTGTGTGGTATCTTAACACACATGATTGGTCAGTTTATAATAGTGGATTGTTGAGAGTCATCCCATTTTTGGTACCAAATATTTATTTTATGGGAATAATTCTGCAATTGGTAAGAGAACAAGGTTTATATTTTAAAAATTTTTATTCGTGGTTTGTCAATTTTATGAATTTAAAATTCCTCCGTTGAAACCACTTTGTGAAATGAAGAAATGGGTATCACATTTTGAAAGGACTTGTGAATTTACTGCCTCATATATTCAGTGCATTAAATACTTGAGAGTCTATGTATTTTTGTAAAATCTATTATTTTGGTCGCCTTCGAGAATGTCCTCAATACTATCTCATAGAGCAGAGTAGATTGTTTGACCATTTTACATGCTATAGTATATATATGGCAAGTCACCAATAAAATCAATAAAAAAGGATTTGATAAGCTTTTGTACAAGTTGAAGACTCTACCATGTCAATAGTATAAAAATAGTGTTTGAGAAGTAACTTTTCAACAGTAGTTTTAAATTTTGCAAGTCTTGGTGCTTTCGGAGACCAGTGAAGATTATACAAATGTAAGTTTAGTGAATTTATCTTCTAATTGTTAATTTATGTCCGGGCAGGTCCAATGAACCTGCAAATCTGAAATTCATCATCATTATCATGAATCTCTATTAAAACGATAGATATATAATGTGGGAAGTGGCATAATGCCAAGTTGAATAAAGAAAGGATTACAGTGCTCTTTGTAGCCTGCTTTGGCTATTATTCTCATGGCCTTTTTCTGGCACCTACAAACACTAATGGAGTTTAATGATAATAATAATAATATGCTTTATTATCATATTTAAAAAAATGCAATACATATCATGCAATACTGAAATAAAAATATAAATTGTGCATGGGTACAAACTATGTTAAAATGGAGGATATAAAAGATATGTATATATAAAAGAGTAAAAGTCAAGTTTATAAAACAGTAGACATAAAAAGTAACAACTTAAGAGCTCCTTAATAAGTAAGGAAAAAAATATGCATAAGCCAGTTAAAAGCTGATATTGATATTGAAAAACTGATATTATTAATATTCAATTGATAATTTTTGTTCGCAATAAGTTTATTTTTGACTGAATGAATTTGTTCGTACATATTTCAGTAATTAGCATCAAATTCTTCACCTATGGTGGAGAATGAAAAATGCATAACTTCCCTTCAAATCCGTGAAATTCTCACATCCTTCTCGATTTTTCATATAATAGAGCTTTTTTTTCTAGCCACGTGCTGTGGCGTTAACATCCAGTGTTACCTTCTCTCTCCAAACCATGTGATTTATACCGTCATGGTTCGAGGAATTTCGAATTGTTTTGGAGAATTTGATTGTGAAATTAAGGAATGATCAATGTATGTGTGGATAGAAAAACCAAGAAAGATCTGCATTGCGCATGCGCGTTTCTAATTATACCATAGCAGAGTTAGGGTGTTCTGTGGCGGATGTTTGTCTAGGTAGCTTTTGATTCGCATGCGACTTACGCTTCCAATTGGTTGGCAACACTGCCTGAGAAGATTATAGATATAAGAATAGGTATAGTATTTAGGTAATGATGGAGAGAGATATATAAAAGGAAGTATAATGCAATAGATTGCTGTTATCCTCATTTATTTGGTCAAAAGATGTACTGTTGTTGAACAAATATCTCGCTTGAGCATAAATCACTGACGCCAAAATAATTTTTTGAATTATCAGTGATATTACTAGCTTTCACTCCTCTTTTAATCAATTATTTTTGAAAACTTTCCGGATATTGAGGTTGACTTGTATCGGCAACTTTTAATTTAACCACTCCATGTTTCATTGTTTGTTTGTGTTGTGACACTAGGATTCTACGTTTCTACGCTAGATTATTTGAAAAGAACACGCGATAAACCAGTAGTGATGAAGATGAAACTGGTAGACCAGGTTGTACGAAGTTTTAGGGTGGCCAAAGTATTTCGAGAAAATACTGACAAAATAAACAGCATCGATTTTTCGCCGAGTGGCGATACTTTGATATCTTGTAGCGAGGACGATCAGATCGTGATTTATGACTGCGAAAAAGGCACACAGCTCCGGACGGTCAACAGCAAGAAATATGGTGTTGATTTGATACATTTCACACACGCCAAAAACACTGCCATTCACAGTTCCACCAAAGTGGACGATACCATTAGATATTTATCTTTGCATGACAATAAGTACATCAGGTATTTTCCTGGACACACCAAGAAAGTGGTTTCGCTTTGCTTGTCCCCTGTTGAAGACACCTTTTTGTCAGGCTCTTTAGACAAAACGCTTCGCCTGTGGGACTTGAGGTCTCCTAACTGTCAGGGGTTGATGCATCTATCTGGAAGGCCTGTAGCGGCCTATGACCCTGAAGGACTCATTTTTGCTGCTGGAGTTAATTCTGAAAGCATAAAGTTGTATGATCTTCGATCTTTTGACAAGGTAATGTTGTGTTTTCATATTTATTTTCATTTTGTTTCATTGAATTTTTATTATACAAAAATTATATGGGTGATTGTCCAAATAGTTCGAATGAACTTGATAGAAATTATGACAAACATTGACCTATTTTTTGGGAAGTTTTACTGTTTTCCTCTTCCTAGTATGTATTGCATTTCACTTAGATTGTGTGCATATACACATACATTATCAATAGAATACGCATTAAAGCACTTTTATAAATCATCTTTTCGTCTACAAGTGAAACAAGGAAAAAACAATTAACGTTTTACTTCAATCAGAGGGAAATCTTGTTTGGATGATACCTTGTAGTTGAACCACTGAATACTGGTAAATTTATATTCCCAGATATTTGAGTGGCAACATGCAATATGAAGAATCTACAGAATAATTAATAAAGTTTCAAAAACAACACCTCACGATTTGATCTCCACAAATCGTAAGGTGTCGTTTTTGAAATAGGATCACCAAGTAATGGCTGAATCAATCAGAAATTAATAAAGTGTTCATGAATTCTGTAAGTTTAACTCGAAATCAGGAAAATTAAAAGTGATTCTTGATGGAAAGGTCAGGTTGTTTGTCAACTTGACTCTGAGGGCTAAATTGATTCTCTCTGACACTTGACTCACGTAACGCGAGTCAAGGACAGTGTTTTTGTTCTGGTGTCAAAAAGATGTTTTTTTCAAAACTGATTAACAACTGTTTTTTGAAAAAAATAAATTGATTTCAACTCTGATTTCTTCATAAAAATGCTTTCGTTCAATACCGTTATTTTGGTTTTACTATCATAGACTTTGTAGCAAGGTTCCATCTTGGGGCCCATATTATTTCTTTGCTACATAAACGATCTTCCAAATAGTTATGATGGAGCCTCGTACACTTTGTATGCAGATGATACATCTATAGTTGTTTCCAATAGAGAAGAAACAATTCTTAACGAACAATGCAATATTCTTATGAATAACATAAATGAATGGTTCGTTGATAATTACTTGCAGCTTAACGTGGAAAAGACCAATTTCATTCGTTTTCATAACAGACAAAAAAAATGTAATCTAGATTTATCACTGCGCTCAAATGATACAAATATTTCGAGAAAACAAGACACAAAATTTTTAGGCCTTTATGTGGATGAACATTTAAATTTCAATAAGCATTGTGAACATATTATCTCTCACCTGAATTCAGAAAGTTACAAACTGAAAAACCTTAAAACTGTAATGAATGAACACCAACTAATACAATTATATCACGCTTTAGCTGAATCAAAACTGAGATACGGTCTTTGTTTCTGGGGAACATCTACGCTAGCTGACAAAGTGTTTAAAGCGCAGAAAAAAATTATCAGATGTATAGCAGGAGTCTCTTCAAGACAAAGTTGTAAAGAACTCTTCATAAAATACAAAATTTTAACCTTACCCTCACTGTTCATCTTTGAGTTGTGTATATATATATTTGAAAACAAAAATAACTTCCTTATGAATTTTAATTATCACTCTAGGACAACAAGACAATGTTCTTTGTTTCATATTCCATTTGCCAAATATGAGGTTGGAAAGAATTCCCCAAGTATACTTGGTTTAAAAATTTTCAACAACTTACCAGATGACATAAAAAATTGCGAAAGAATAAAAATATTCAAGTCGAATTTGAAACGTTTTTTGATAAATAATTGCTTTTACAGCCTTCCAGAAATTTTCGAAAAGTTTTCACCGCTTTAACTGGTACTATGTTCTTCATGGTTTCTATTTTTATTAATATTTTTATTATGTTGATGTTCTGTTGTTGTTACTTGTTTGTTGTTGTTTGACTTCGATAATAGAACTACCTCGAAAGACAGCACGCATTTCCGTTGCCTTTCTGCATTTTATTTATCTTATTTTAGTATCTGAATGTTGGCATGTAACACAGTACCATGTGCTAAATGTAGTTATATAAGCTTGACGATTACCATACAATGTAATTTTTGTCTAAAAGGTAATAAAGTATTATTATTATTATTAATGTCTATTTGGTATCAGAACACTAATGCTTCCGCTAGTTGCCTTGCAGAGAAAACCGCAGAGAGCAAGCGCGATCCATCATCATCCAACAGTGACTTTTTGGGATGCATTGGACGCTCTTGGATCTCATGTGGATTGGAATCATCCCAAATTCGACAAAAATTTTGTTTGTTCACGTACCCATTCATCCAGAAATGGGCCTTACCGCTGAAGATGGTTTTTCGATGGGCTCTGGAGCAGTTGCTAACTGATCCACAGCCCATTCAGCGAACATACGTCGTTATCTATGGTGGTTTACCTTCAGTCCCCGTTGAAAGACCCTATATAAGTCCCACAGAAAAATCACTATTTGGTGTTAGATAACGAATGACTTGTTTTTGAACTCTAGGCTCAACTATCGACCTTGCATTTCTACAGTATCTGTTCTAGCAATCGACCTAGAGAATAATCATAACTTTCCTTATAGGTGAATGAAGAAATCAGGATTTCTTTGTTTCAGAAACTCACTCTTCTTCTCAGCTGCATCTTCAGCGCTACCTTTGCCCAAAGAGGTTCATTCGCTGGCAACCGAGTTATAGGGGTACCAGAACAAGCCAGTAGATTCACGAACGGTACCACAGATGGCAGCACTTCTGAAAGTAACCTCCAATTTGCTGGTAGATTCGGCTCAAATGATACTTCTTCCACCATGAGAATCCCCGTAGATGCAAAAGGTGATGAGAATCTGGTAAAGAGGCTGGAAACTTGGCCCAGAGAGAACCGACCGTTCTGGTTGGTAAACGCCCAACAAATTGAAAGTCAAAGAGATCCTCTTGGAACTAGGAACAACTTCCAAGGCAGTAGTCAGGGACAGGAAGCTTCCTACCCTACCTTAAGAAACAGGATACAGCCTGGCATATCACAAGATGAAAACAAGAATGAAGAGGATTGGAGACTTGCGCCTTGTTTGAAACCCGTTAATTCGACTTCGTTTTTTATTTATGGAGAAAGAGGAATAATACGTCAATATATTTACGATCCAGTTAAAGATGGGTGGTTTCGCAAAACTCATTCGTGATTTGATTAACTGAGGCTTTGCAATGGAGACCTTCCAAAATCTGATTTGCTTCATCTCCGTATGAGTTACTGTAATATTGTAATGAAACTTTGGATGAAACATTTCAGCCGAATAAAATTTTTAAATACCCACCAATAATTTTACTATCTTCATTTTCAAAAATATGTTATACAATTATGCAAATTGAGTGAAAATCATCAATAGACAAATACACAAAGAGAAAAATGAAAGTAAAAAATAAAAAATGAAATAAAATAAAAGAAAACTGGTGAAGACGGAACACAAACTATTCAATGGTTTTCAGCATCGGTTCCTAATGGATAATTAAACGGCCACAGCTGTTTTTTTTTTCTCTCGTGGAGAAAGTTGTTGAACGAAGGTAATTTCACTCTTGGACTATTCCTATCCCTTTCCAAGGCTGTTGACTGCCTGACTCACCTTCTGCTTTGTGGAAAGATTTCGGGGTGAGACAAAACCTTTTGTGATTAATGTCATCTGTAACTGTATCTGTAGAGTAGGAAGACTGAGTGTAGACCCACAGCACTAAGGTCACATGTGACCCATTGTACATCCTTCCAAAGAGTTGTCCTCCTAGGTCCATCCCGTTCTTTTCAGGAAGGTGGACAGGTCACTAGGAGACATCTCTTTTATACAGGGTGTAACTGAATAAGTATAAAACATTTAAGGAGGTGATACCTCATCGAAAAAAAGATAGGATCTTTCATATAAAGAAACTTCATTGGAGCATCCCTTGTTGAGATACAGCCCCTTAAAGGGGGTACATAAAATTTGTATAACAATTTTTTTCACAAGCACTGAAAAAGTTACAATATTGAAATTAACCTGACGTTTTGTACTACCAAAAAGAC
>WOGL01001435.1:0-11409 GCA_015342145.1 Leptinotarsa rubiginosa
TTCCTTTCTTTGAAAGATTCCCTAATTTTTTGTATCGAGATGGAGTAGTAGAAAGCCAAAAACTTTCTTTCCCAATAATACACGTATTATGCTCGATCGACCGTACCAATTCAACTTGTCGCCTCCTGGCCTTTTTTTTTCTCTGTTGTCAGTTCGTACTCGTGAATCAACTACTTTTTATTCTTTGATATGCATTAGCGTAACAGGCGACTTTCCCAAGAGGTAGAAACACGGAGTCGATCTCCTAACATAATTCTTTCGATAAAGAGGAATACATTACAGGAATACAGAACAATTACAATTTTTATACAAACATGGACTTTGTTCTATATGAAGTGTACGTTCAATAAATTTTTTTTTAACATTTCTCATCTATGACAAAAACAATCCAAGATATGGAATTAGAAGACATAAAAACAATCAACAATCAAGAAAAAAGAAACCCAATCAGTAAAGTTTGTGGAACATATCTAGTAGCAAATAACCAAGTAAAATGAGGAATTTAAAGGAAGGGCTATGAGGTTTTCACACCCAACAATAAAATAACATGCAATAGTGAAACAACTGGAAAAAAAATGTAGGAAAGATACAATGAAACGTTACTCAGAAATGAAAAGACCCATGCATCGTAAACGTAAATTTCACAAACTACACCTAAACGATTTGATCTCCACAAACTTTATTGAAAATATATCACAACATGTTTCGCTAAACTTTAGCTTTTTCAAGTGATTAATCACTTGAAAAAGCTAAGCTAAGCTAAGATCAAATCGTTTAGGTGTAGTTTGTGAAATTACTATGGATCTTCATCAAGTAACGGCCGAATCAATCAGAAAAGTAAACGTAAATAATAGGTGATTTACAATTGAAAACAGGAATTATGATGAAAGAAAACAAAATTGTGAACTAATATCAATCTCTTCAGTTTCGGCACTTTATACTTTTTCAGGCACAAAACCTAGTTAAATTTTCATATGCGGAATGAGCTATCGCGTAATATCATACATTAGTCCCGTAATTCAATGTTACGACGAAGGATGTGCAGCTGTACAGTTTGTGAAGAAGACAAAAATGACAATAATGTGCAGCTGTACAGTTTGTGAAGAAGACAAAAATGACAATAATGAGCATGGAACAAAAAGTCGCAAATCCTGAATACTGATAAAATATCTCCTGAATACAGTGGATAAAAGAGAATTGAAGAAGCTATATCCTGAGATAATCTAAGCTTTTTTGAAGATAACGGACAATTTTTCTGGCTGAACAGAGATTCATTCAAATCCACCGAAGAAGAGCAGGAATCCTGAGCATATAACACGAACCAACTGATTTGGATTTGGTTCTGATAACATAAAAAAACAATTGATATCACCTAATAGACCATATCCAAATCCATGTTGTGCTACACACATCATCTGCTTGTTTTCGAATATATTGCAGAAAATTCACACTGAAAATTTTGCAGTAAAAACTTGAAAGTGAAATTCATAATTTGGATAATTTCAAAATGATTGTAGGGGTGTACAATACTGGCAAAATTTCACTTGATCAAACTTGGTTTAAAAGTATTTACACAATATCTTGCATCACTATTCTCAGGAAAATGAGAATGCATTCAATTAGAACTATTGATACGTATAATAAGTTCACTATCAGCTGAATGAATTAATGAATATTCAATCAATGTCCTCAACTACAGATAATGAAATAAAGTGAACTATTCTCAGGAATATGGAAAGGAATACAATTAGAACTATTGATACTTATAATGAGTTCACTATCAACAGGATGAATTTATGAAAAATCAATGTCCCCAACTACAGATAATGAAATAAAATGAACAAATAAAAAATTAAATAATGATCAACTACATTTCCTTTTTTTTAAGACACACTGAGTTTTTTTATTTATCATCCAAGGCATCATTTCGGTTGTCTAATGCACTTCCGAAGACCGGGAGCGATAAAAGTCCTATTCCCTATGTTGTGATTATACCATATAACACTCCAATTCCTGGATCTTAAGAAACAGAGGAGTCTAGTTGAAGGAGTGTAAAACAATAGCCTTGACTTTTTTTTTATGAAATATGATTTCGATCAAAAGTCGCAGGTTTAAGTGCACCAAACCCTAAATTGATACCCTTTTATAACTTTTCCAAATGAAGCAACCATTGGAAAGAGTAGACCATTTCAGAACATTGACACCCTGATTTCTTCATACAGTGACAGTTCAATATTGATTATCTGATATTTTTTTATTCTTTCATTTAATTCAGCGTTAGCAAAACACTATTAAAACTCTGGAGTAAACTGTATTCTCTGTTTTATTGATATGCCTGAAGTGTCTCCCAACCCTGTGTGACTGAGTTGGTATACAGTGAAAAGTGTTGAAAAGGGGTATAGCATTTCTGGATGAGAGGTCCTGTATCAGACACATTTTATGAAATAATCGAATGGAGATCAACTTTTTATCAGAAAGAGTTGAACGTTTTTGAATTTATCAACAACTTGATACTGATGAGGTTTCTAGAACTGAATTCAAGAAAAATGCTCACCCATCTTGTACGCATACAAGTTTGGCAATGAATTTGGGTCCCAATGTTGTTCAAAATCATTTGATTATTACTTCCTCTGCACGTCTCAAAATCGAAACCATTTCATGTATTAGAATCTGATTTCTCATATTAAATATTTCCTCATATCATGTACCATCAGTTGATCTGATGCAACCGTGATTTTGTATTACATTATATTGATATTTCTAAAAATATTTTTTTTACTATTACATTAGTAATGAGCTGGATCAAATTGAATTTGGGTTTGATTATATGAATGTAGTGAATGTTTTGTGAAAAAAAAAAGTATATTTTATTTTGGTGTAGTAATGAATATTACAGGAGTTTTATCCCAACACCAAACATTTATTTTTAACACCTCAACACGTGTCTTGATCAACAAGTGATCATCTTCAAGAGGGAGAGAGAGTTAGATGGACCCCCCAGAAAAAGTTTCTTTGTCCTACTCATAGAGCTTATGTATGAAATAAATGGCTATATCTCCATAGTTATCAGCGAAATCCTAAACCTAAGCCATAAAACCTATTATCGTTGGGTTCTTCATGAACATTCCCAACCAATCATTTGAAAAATTGCAGGGTGTCTCAATTGAGAATCGAAAGTTGTTGTTATTTTCGGAAAAACTAGAAATTGAATTTGCTTTACTAATATGTCAAAAGTTCTGTCTAGTGAGCATATTCAATGTTTCAAATTTGAGAAATATTGTTAAATAAATAAAGGAGGAAAAAGGGGTGTATCATAAATCTGTGTCAAACCAGATAGGGGCTCATACATGGAAAAATAATGGAATTTGAAAAGTCGGTATATTGATGAGGTTACAAGTTACAACACTATGAATATTTACGAAAAAATGTGTAGCAACATTTTTTGAAGAATAACATTGCTGAGACGTACTTTTCAACGTCCTGATTGGATGTCTCGATGGGCACAACAAAAGTTAATGGACAGATTTCGAGAAAAACGGCTCAAAGTCGGCCAAATAGCATGTGGCCGATTTTGTCCTGTCACAAATAAGCAATGTTTTATTTTTCTCATTTTTTTCAATTATCCTATCAGTCCTTCACGAAATAATGTATTTGACATAATCCTATATTGATTTTTATTCATCATATAATTGAACCAACCATTCCATAATTGCATTCTTTTATTGTCACATAGTTTTGTTGATGATTACCTACTATTTCAATGTATATCATTTGTTTCATTAAAATTCATTAAAATTCTTCAGTAAATCTTGTGACACGGTTTTTCGTACATATACTGTAATACAATTGACTTCCATCATTGTCCCCTGTATCACCCCCTGAATATCAATTGAATAATCTTGTATATAACCATATCCATATCCTTTGACTTACTTTCTCACAATCTATTGTTTTCATAATATTATAAAAATTATTTTTCCATTCCTCGGATAATGGGTCTGCAATTATTGACATACGGTGCCGTAAAGTCAACACCCATGAAAGAATTGCTAAAGCGCATTCTACAATTTTCGAGAGGAAGTTTTCTCCCAAATTCCCAATTTTGACAACTTTGAGCAATTTTTTTCTCGAGAACTGTCCATTACTTTTCGTTGTGCCTGTGGAGACTTTTGAAGAGAACATTGAAAAGTTCATCATACCAAAATATCAACAGAATTCACCGAAAGCCATTTTCCATAAGGTTTGTGCGTGGTACTCTGTGTCGCTTGGCCAACTCGATATTTTTTAATTGGTACCTGTACATTCTGTATGTAGTAGAGTTCAGGATTTGAGATGAATCTCTGGAAAGGATTTGGGGAAAAATCTGGCTGTACCCCACTTATTTGTAAAGCTTCTTGCACTCTGCACATATTGGGTGAAACGTAACATATTTCCAGTCATGGCAGTTTCACCGCTGTTTGTGTACCTAAGAGGATGACAGACACTTTGCTTGTGAAGCCATACTTATATTTTAGGATATTTTAATCATTTAGGAACACTATTAGTTGTACTTTCCACTTCCTAAAGAGGTTGGATTTCTGTGAAAGAAATGCTATCGAATAGAAAATAGACTATCCTTGATGAATTCAGAATATATTTTGATTTGAATACTTACCACATGAAATATTATTAGTTCGGACTCACTTTGTCTAATATGATTCTATGATTCAAAATAAATGGAAAAACAAATAAAACTAAAATGAATAGGTGAAATATCAATTACATCAAACAATGAAACGTGAAATGAAAATACAATAAAAAAAATAAAATAATCGAAAACAAGATTACAATGATCACAGAATGAAAGAATCAGCTGAAAAATAGAAATTAAAATCAACAAAAATTAAATCAATTCAATTAAAAAGATTTCAACACAGCTAATTTTTATTTTTATTCTTTTTATTTTTAATTTCCTATTTTTTTACTCTGTGGTCATTTCCATTTTGTATCTTGATTATTTTATTCATTCTAATATATTTTCGTTTCACGTTTTATTGTTTAAAATAAATAATATTTCTGTTATTTATTCTAATTTTATTTGTTTTTTCTTAGATTTCGAATCATATTTGAATCATATTAGACAAAGGTAGTCCGAACTAATAAAATTCATCACGAAAATTGTCAACCACTTTCAGACAAACACATAAAGTATTAGTTATAGTGCAACTTGTTGCACATTGATTTTGTGAAAGTTGATGTTTGAATTGTGGTTGTGTTCGATATGAAGCTTTCAGTACTTACTTTTTGAATTTTTTCTCATTGGGAGGTAGAAAAAATATCAACTCATCAGTTGATTAACACTTCCAAAATGCAAATCATGAAATTATAAAACAAGAACAACGATTAATTGGCGCTCCGGGAGGACTTCATTGATCCCAGTGTCGCATTTGTTTTTTTAGCTGCGGGAAAACCCGGAAAAACCTGCAGCACCACATCATCTGAAGATCTTGATCTGCCAATGTCCCCTCTCATAAAACAAAATGTAGGGTGTCTCCAGAGGCTCCAATGAATTCAATTCATCGCCACAACACTAAATGACACGACTATCGTCAAACTTAAACCAGTCCGTTTCATCTTTGACCAAGGCGTAATAATGACCAGATCCAACGCCAGAACCACAGTGAAAAATGACTGCATGAAGATTATAATAGTGGTCTGCTAGATTGGTGTGTTCATTTTTTCGAACCTTTTTAAGAGTTTGGTGCTTCCGTCAGAAGTTAAGTCATGTTTGAAGATCATCAGTGTTATTATTAGATTAGATTAGATTCTTATAACAGTCAGTTGATTTGGCGCATGTTTGGCAATACGAGTACAGTCGATCATCACCTGTTGAAAGTTTCATTTTCAGATGATTTAACAATGAGCTTTGCACGAACTGGTTATATTAGGAAACGCTAGTTGAAGTTCCAGAAATTCACATATGTTTTTGCTACCTCTTGAACATTTAGTACAAAGTGAATAAGTAAGGATTTTTTCAGCAAAAGATTCACAAACACAAGACGAGATAGACTGTACGGAATCATTCAATCCAGAGTGATTAGGAGTATTGATTCTGCTATTGTTTCGCTCACGAAAATTATCCAACAAGAACCCCAAGAATTCGGAACAATCCTCTTGTTGTCCTAACGAGTATCTAGTGGACTTCAAAGAATCCAGGAAATTGGTTAGAGGGAAAGATGATACATTCTTACGAAACTGAAGCTGCATGATCAGGTGTTTGAGTTTGGTGAATAAGTAGGAAACATTATAGTTCTCGTTCATCATTAAAACCTCGTTCTTGAAATTCGTTGTTATGAACAACATTTGTGAAATGCTATTCATGGAGCAAGTGTTTCCTAAATTATCTAATTCAATTTTTCCTCAAGATTTTCAGAACAACTCTCTACTGATTCATTAGGAAGAACATGTTTTACAGAATCTGCATATGAACCATTTCTCAAGCTGCGATGGTTCCTTCCAAGTGATGAAGTGTTTCGTAGAGGGATCGATTCGGCTCTTGCTTCACGAAGCTCTTCCACTGAAAGGGAACCAGAACCACAAGGACTGCAACTTATATTTGGGAGGCAAAAATTACCTGAGTCCATTGATTGCACTAAAAAAAAGGAAGTGGATCAATCACTTGCGAATTAACTTTGATAGGAGACTGATTAATATCCACATATTTCGGCTTGTTTTGAAGAGATTTTAGTTCCGTACTGAAATGAGGGCAATGCATGATCTCATCAAAATTATGTGAAGGAGAAATAGTTCTAAGAATCGAAGCAGCATTACCACGTTGAATAGCAATAGGTACTAATTCTTTGTATCAAAAAAAAGTAGAACGGTGATCTTTCATTGCTTGGCCTATTCTCCTTCCAAATTGATGAACGAATAACAGAGACTCCGGGCCATAAACACCAAAAGTTTCAACCACTACTGGATGGAACAGATAGTTGTTACCAAGATTTTGGTATTTTTTTTCGTTTAAATGAGAACTGGCCGAACTGCAAATTCTGTTGGTGTCTCTTATTGATATAAGTTGTTAATTATTTTGGCAGTGAAAAAAAATTTACGGTGAAAAAACACTTTTTTTCACAGTGAAAGTTTTTTTTGACAGAAATATGGATAGCCTATCACAATATTTGGGTGACTATCATGGGGGATTGCTTTGATATGGAGCTTTTGCTACCAATTTTCAGTAGAAGACTGGCCTATGAAACTGATTTGAAATATAATATTTTGAATTATTTGATACGGGACTTTTTATATGGAGTTTGCAATGTGCATCTGACCTCCAACTAGACTCTACGTATGGCAAGTCAGGGGTGTAATATAGTTGGAGTGATGTAAAACATTATATTTGAGTTTCCTTGATGATTTTTCAATAACAGGATTACGGTCAGCACATTCAATCCTAGGGTAACACACTGCATTTTGTTACCTTTCCAATTGAAGCAACCACTGGAAATAATAGAACATTTCAGAATATTGAACTCTGATTTCTTTATACTATGACAGTTTATATTCGATATGAACTGTCATTTTTTGATCCATTATTCATTTCAGCATTAGGAATGCAAAACCCTTTCAAAACTTTGGAGTAAACTGTATTCCTTATTTTATTGAATTGCTTGAAGTATCTTCTATCTCGGTGTGACAAAGTTGGTGTACAGTAACGAGTTTTGAAAAGGGTACCTTATTCTTAGAAACTCTTGAAGATGGCGTACGAATGAGAAATTTTGATTTGACTACTCTTTTCAGCACTTATATTTCAATTTTTATCAAAAAATCGAGAACTGATCTGCACCCTTGTCCCCGCAAATCAAGAGTATAGAACAATTACATGGTAGTAGGCAACACATTCTTAGAAATATTATTGCATTTAAACGAAAACATTATTTTCAGATTGTGATTCTATATATTTTATCATCATTTTTCCTCATCTATTTAGTATAATTTCCTTACGCTGCTGCAAGAGACAGAATGAGGCAAAAAGGTTTCAGTCCTTTCTGAGAGAATTTAGTGCCTTCTATTTTGTAATCACAGCATAGTCATTTTTAACTTGGCCCAGGTTCTGTTTTCTTGCACTAAATCAAGAAAAGTTCGAGAGAACGATACAGGTCAATTGGATATTATTGACGATCAAGACAAACTTAAATTACAATTATGTGATACCAAACCTTACAATAAATTCATAATGTTTCTGAGAACTTAGACTCTTCATCAATATGTCAGCAGACATATTATTTGTATTAAAATAATCTATTTCTACAATATTATTCTCAAGAACTCTTCTGAAAAAATGAAATATTACATCGATATGCTTACTTCTTCTATGGAATACACAAATTTCAGCTGATTTTTGAGCACTTTGGTTATCATTTTACAGACATACTGGTTAATCAATTTTACATTTCAATTCAAACAAATTTTTTGAATGAGCGACAAAGCTATTGTCGTCTGTTTCATACATTCAAATGAGATTGCACTGCCAGACATTGTACACATTAATACTATATAAGATTTCCTGTCTAAGCAATCTGATGCCCAATCAGCTTCTACATACCCTATCAAATCTAAATCATCTTCAACATATTTCAAAATGAAGTGTTTTGTTTTTTTTTTCAATACTTTAATACTCGTTTTACATATTTCCAATGGATTTTACTGAAACAGTTATTGAATTGGCTGATGTAACAAACTGCAAAAAATATGTCAGGACGAGTAACTATTGACATCTAAAGCAAACTTTCTATCAATTGCTGATAAAGATACTTAGTAGGGCAAATATTTTTTTAAGCTTCCAACTAACTGCTATTGCGGTATTTACTGGGTTACAGTTAGTTCTCCATATACATTTTTTTTTTAATGAATGTTCAACAAATTGTTCTTGAACAACATTTAAAGCAACTTTTTTTTTGACTCTCATACCTAGACATTGTCCGATTTCTCCTAAATCTTTCAACCTGAATTTTTAACCTAACTCTGTCTTGAGACATTCAGTTTCATTTTTACAGTCAGAAAAAATTAAAAAAAACATCGACAAATAGAGCTACAAAGGTTTTAACTGTTTCATTCATCTTAATGAACAAACAAGGCTCACACAAAGACTTTTCATACCGAAACTTTGTGAACAATCATCTACTCGCTTAAACCAAGCCCGAGTTGATTGTTTTAGGCCATAAATTGACCTATTCAACTTTAGAATCTTATTTCCTGTATCATTAGACACAAAATTTTCTGGTAAGTTCATATAAACAGTTTCATCTGAGTAACCATTTAAGAACGCTGTGGTAACATCAAGATGAGTTATATCTAGAGTATATTTGACACTTGAAGCAAACAAAAGTGATAGTGTTGAGTAACGAAGTACCGGGAAAAAAGTTTGTTTATAATCTATTCCGGCTTTTTGGGTATAGCTTTCAGCTACTAAACGCGCGATATCTCACTTCTTCGCACCAATGTAATTTTTTTTAAACACCCACTTGTACATAACCATAGTAGCTTGATCTAGCTCATCTACCACTTCCCTTGCTCCATTTTCTTCGAATGATTTCAGCTTTTCTTCCATAGCTTTGCTCCTCTCTTGCGATTCAGGACCACTTACAGCCTCTTTGTAAGTTATCTGATCTTCATACATATTGAAATCTGAATTAACGCACAACCAAATTTATCTGGCTTCTTTCTTCTTCGTACTTCTGGCTGTAGTTCAATCGTCTGAGTAATATTCTCCACTTACTTCAACGGAGGAACTCATCTGAGGAACTGCTGGCATCTGCTTCCTCTTCTACATAGGTGCCATCATTTTTTGATATCACCATACTAGTAGATTAATCTGAGTCGGAGCTATCTGAGTCTCCATGCTGCTCAAAATTAGCTAGTGTTTTTGGGATGTCAATAATCACTGCTTGCACCATTTCTGGGTTTGAATTTATGATGGCAACATTTCGACTTGTTATAACTTCATTGGTTACAGGGTTGTACATTCTATAGCCCTTCACATTATCGGCATATTCAACAAGATAGTGTCTCACAGCAATTTTGTTTCACTTCAGGCGTTTTTCCTCAGGAACATGTACCAATACTATACTACCGAATACTCGTATATGACTGACATTCGGCTTTCGACCAGTCCAAAGTACATAGGGGGTCTTCTGATTCACTCCTGATGCTAGGGTTTCATTTTTCAAATACACAGCTGTGTGAACTGCTTCTGCCCAAAACTTTTTCTCAAATTTAGCATCATATAATAAACACCTTGCTTTTTCAACTATAATTCGGTTGAATCGTTCACACTTCCCGTTCTGTTCCGGACAATTAGGGTTAGTTATCTGATGGATTATGCCACTTTGTATCAGAACATCCTTCATTTCATTAGAACAAAATTCTGTGCCATTATCAGTCCTTAAAGTCTTCATGCTGGAACTCGCAAGTAAAAACTTCATTTTTATTTTTCAAAAATTGGACAAACGACATTCTTCTATAGTCGTCTACGAATAGCAAAAAATATCTGGATAAACCGATTGACCTAGTAACCATTGGACCACACACGTCTGCACGCACAATCTCAATTATCCTCTCACTTCTGTGACTGCTCTGTGAAAATGGTAGTAGACTCTGTTTTCTCTCACATCACACTGCAGAATTGTATTTGCTGATAACGGCTTTGTTATCATACACTAATTCTTCTACGGCTTCATTTGTCATTGCATTCATGACTGTGCTGTTAATATGGCCTAGTCTTCTGTGCCATATATCTGAGGTTGTAGCTGCTAACATACTGTACATACTGACCTGGTGTTGAGTATGTATTCTCCATTAACCGCCTGTGCAATGCAATTCAACTCATTCTGCCTATTTCCGATGTAAAAATGTTCTTTTAGGAAACATAATGTGTTACCATTCTTCACAAGCTGGCTGACGGACGACAGGTTAGTAGTCAGATTTGGTATACATAACACATCGTTGACCACGATATCGTGTTCTGTATCCTGAACAACGGTTGTAATTCGTGTATCTCCGGAGCACAACACAGGCATAGTTGTTTTGTTCGAAACTATAATATCTTTAGTTGTTAGGTGATATAACTTATTTTTCGGGATTTCCTGACTTATAGTCATATGACTGCTAGCTCCCGAGTCAATATATCACTCATCTTTACTGAAACAATCGTTGAGGAATACTGTACTAAATGCATTTACAGGCTTTTGTTTCATTTGTGGACACTGATTTTTGTAATGACCGATTTGTTTACATTTTTCACTTTGTCAGGTCAGTAATATAGCTGCAAGAGTTCTAGCCCATTCCTTATGGAAAAATACGTGCAAATTTGCCAAGGTCCATTCTGGCGTTTTTTGTACCTCAGGCCCACCTCACACGAAAGGGGCAAAG
>WOGL01001436.1:0-11400 GCA_015342145.1 Leptinotarsa rubiginosa
TATCAAGTTGAAATCCCAAATACTTCACTGATGTTACTATTTCTATACGTTCATCTTCAATTTTTATATTTATGTTGTTGTTATGTTGAACTAGCTCGGCATTCTTAAATTATTCTTTCCATCAGTTGCTCTACTGAGTCAAGTTGGGTCTTAAAAACAACAGATTTTAGGTGGCCCCAGAGGAAGAAATCAAGAGGAGATATGTCCGGGGATCTAGGAGGCCATTCAATAGGTCCTCTTCTTCCAATCCATTGATTAGCATCGAATGTAGCTTTGTAGGGTACCATTGAAGAGAATTTCTTAAGAGCGTTTAGATAAGGTATCACAAGTAGGGGGTTGCCATTCAAGAATATAAAGTTGAGGTGGCTGGGGGGCGAGGGGGTAAGTGAAAACAAGTTAGCTATTACATCATTTGGTTACGGCTTCCAATTTGAAACAAAGACTAATTAGAATTACATGAACATTTACCTTTTCTTCAGATTATAACTGACAGATGGGGTTAGTAGTAAGTCCGGCGTTACAGTATTTACAGAACTTACATCACAGTCTGTTCGATTTCCAACAATTTTTTTCAAGCCATTAAAAATTCCTGAAATGTAGGTTTCTTAAAGTCCCTAAGTGAAAACGGAAACATAAGATAATACAGAAGCAATGAAATAATCAATAAGACCAATTCAATAAAGATATCTAACCCATCTCAGAAAATCATTTCAGATACTTGATGTTAATAACTTTCTGACAATTTCATTGCTTTTTGATAGAAACAAATGCTTATACTCACTCGTTAATGATCCACTTCTTCTCTTGACCTTATCTGGAATATCCAGTTCTCCTACTCTAAGATTTCCTATTTGCTCAAGAATAAAATCCGGTATGACTCCAATGTTGTTGGAGTTGTCAATCATCAACTGCAAAAGAAAACGTTCAACAGCAACCTATTTTTATGTTGAAAAGTACTTTACCTTTACGATATCACAAGTTTTTTTGACCATCAGTTTATTTTTTGGAGCTACTTTTTCATTAACAGGGAATACGTTTGGCCCAACTAGAATTGAGATGTTGAATGAATTCATTTTGTTGTGCTTTGAGTGACTTGCTACCTCGCTGAAAAACTGAAAGAGACAAAAACTCATTTTCTGAATTGACATCAAGTGAATTATTTTATTTATTAATTTTACGATTTCATCCCAGTCTGAAAACTAAATGATAGATTTTCGTTTTATCACTTTATGAATATACATTTGTGATAAGCCATAATCAGTTGGTACAAATTAGTTTGCAAACAGGGTAAATAATACAAAAACATCAACAGTAAATTTAAAAACAATTTACAAGACACATACCGAATATAGAATCAAATTATATTTAGTCTGAATATGTACTATACATGAAATGAAGTACAAAATAAAAACAATTTCTTATAGGGTACTCTTCGACTTTCTTTTTGAACAAATTGAAATTCAATTCAGTCACTTTACATGGAAGTTTGTTGAATGATTAAATGTTTAAGGTACCTTACCGAATGTTAATACATTTGTTCACAAAAAGGATATGAAGCTTTAATAACTTCTAATTATCATATACGAGCACTTTCGATAGCAGACTGTGCTATCATCTTCATAGCTCTACTCAACTGAACGTTCTAAAAACACTTTATTGTGTGGTTTTCACTAGACACACAATAAAGTGTTTTTAGAATACATTAGTTATGGATTTTCATCAAGTATCGACTGATTCCATCATATATCTGAACGTTTTATCTTCTTGTTTGTTCTTTTATACGGTTAGAACGCCTTAGTGCAGGTATTTGTTCCCTCCTTGCCTATACTTGGGTTACATCAGGTAATATCCTTTGTATTGGAGTTTCTCTAGGTTCATTGTTTCTAGGAATGTGTATTGTCTTGTGGAGTATATTGAATGTTAGGTCTTGTGTTTTGAATAGTATTGGTTTCTCGATAAGTGAATTAAGACTTTTGAATTTATGGATGTTTAGGTTTTCCCAGATGTTTGATGTTTTCTGGTGGGAGAAAGTTATGTTTGTTTTGTATGGTGTGTGTTGCGAGGTTTGAACATTATAAATCAAACCTCTGTGTAAATGGAATGGACTTTTGGCCACCTTCTTCCAAGATGTTTGAGAGATAGTCTATAGGAACAATATGGCCAATTAAATAAAACTGAACTTACCTGCATCAAATACGAGAGAACATTCAAGTGCTCCGTCGGAATAAGCAGACTAGCTAATAGAATTGCTTCCACTTTGTTCTCAATCAAAGAGCATCTCAGAAATAGTTCATGAAAGGAATATGGTATGAGAGGTTCCGGTAATTCCCTCAGAAAACACTTGAGAATGACTGCCACATCTATGACATGATGTTCGTATCCAAGCATACAGCCTCGGTCCAAAGACAACTTGAGAAAACCAATGATTTAACTCGATAATGAAATATGAATACGTTTCAAGAAACAAAAATGACTTATCTATAACAAAGTTTGTTGTTGAAAATTATTTAACCAGTACATACATCTTACTCTACTGCAGCAGAAAATAAAAATGACACTAAAGCACAAATGTTTGACTCTGATAAATGTATGTAATGCTGATGACTTTAATTTCATGAATAATAAATTCTACTGTCTATAGATGTACCTTCAGTAACAAGGGGCTTAAAACAGTTTTAGGCCCCTTGTTAGTGGAGGATGTGAAATCAGCTTTGCAGATCCATTCAAATGATGTTTTTAACAACTTATCTCGTATTCTATATCTCACATTCTATAGTTACTCACATAATGACTTTTTATGTACTTGTTACTTTTATATACTTGTTATAGATTTGATTTGAAAGAATTCATTGTTTTTTCAAAATAAAATTGGAAATGGTGGAATTTCAACTATTTTGAGAAGGTTAACAATATTTTTCATTACCTTTATTATATTCTGTCTGGATCTTGACCCTTCCTTGCGAAAAAGCCCTTCAGTATCTACTTTACTCAGAATATAGGAACACATTTCATACAGTCTTTTAGGCACAACTAATTGTTGCCCATTTTTAAGAGTTACAGTCTCATTCTCTAAGTTTGCTAATGGCACGTTGAATAGTTTCTTGGATTTAACAACCTTCAAAATATAGATATAAGAAAAGTTGAGTCCACTCTAAGCAATATCAAATATTCTAACCTGCACCGATTGTCTACAAGATTTTGCTCTGTGTTTGATTCCATATTTACGAAGATGTTTCACCGCTAAATTCCGTATTTCCTCTTTTTTATGAACATCATTCATAAACATTTTACAATCTCAAACCTCGATTACAACATTCGAAAAATCATTTAAATTCCATCGTCAACGGTTGAAATCACAGGGTCACAAAACCAAAGAAAAACGTAGTAAAACGTAACCCTATGATAGTATAGTGATTAGGTGAGTTCTTAATTTCAACAAAATATTGATCACGCATGTATTTTTTAATCTTTCAAATAACTGATACCTTGAACAGTGAGATGAATGTTTCTAAAATCTTATATTCCAAATTGAAAATAGTCTAAAATTTGAACTCAATTTGACCTTCACTTTACTTAGTGGCTAGCGCCACTCGTGATTATCTGATGAACATTCAGACTACAGCTAATTTTCAATACTAATGCAATCGTCTCACTCCAGTATATACTGGAGATGACTTATTAATAATAATAGAGAAATGACTTCCTATTTCTATTTTCTGATAAACAATAATGATTAAAGAAATCCTTAGAAAGCATCGGATATTTCAATTTTGGCAACTGAAAACCATCTCTGTGAAATATTGGAACTAAGGAAGGAATCCACCCGTTTCCGCCAGGGATACGTTTTCGGCAGGTTATTTTCGTTTGAATTTTGAAGAAATTTAGCTTCATTTGTAATTCCAAGCAGTTTTTATAACTTCATTGTACATGAACATGTTGAAAATGAGACATATGCGTGTTCTGCAATAGTAGCGATATTTTACAGTGCGTTCCTTATTATGAGCAACAAATTATACTAAGAACTACAACTGCTTTACAAATAACTACTAGATTTACTGAGTACTCTTTAAATTCAGTGGAATGATTAAGTATGAACATCATCAACTAAAATGACTAAAACAGTACACAACTTCATCTGACGTGTACTATACTCCTTTTGGCTAATGAAAGACACTTTCCTTGGTTATTTGTAGAGAAATGAAACATTTTTACTTGTCAAATAAACTGTTCAATAAACCATCTTTCTCCAATTTGGCCCCAAGACCAACTATAACTTGAAAAACATTATATTTTTAATGAATTTGCTAAGTTAGGTCACAGATAATAATTAGTTCCATTGATAATTACATTCCTAATACATTTGTTGTAAATATAACGATATTCCTGTAACTGTGCCTTGGTATATTTAGTATTCAGTTGGGGAACAATAGCGTTATTAAAAACCAGACAGGAAAGTTACAAGGGTCCTTAGTACCAACCTGATGTACGTTCTGAATCTTGATTATTCATTTCACGAGGTTTGGGATATTAGCCACTGCCTGAAGTTGACCTCTGAAACAAGACCACACCAATCTCTCAGCTTTTGTAGTTATTGATTCAATCAGTACACGGATGTAGGGATTCTAAGAGGATAAGCAGATTTCACTCTAAAAGTATCTATAACGTTTATTCAAAAATGTATCTAAAGTAATAAATAATTATCAGCAACTATTTCTGATCCAATACTAGTAGGTATTTACAAAGGACCCCCATTGTTTATAACCGCAATTTCTTCTTCATCAAGTGGCTTTCTTCTGTATCTAGGAGCTATCTGGAAATCCCAAATAGCTTCTTCATGCTTCACTCCAGACTTAGGGACCTCGCCTTTCGGTTGTGCGGTGGAAGAGGCAGTTTGCTGGTCTCTGGAGGAACCATATCTGAATTTGATCAGTCTTGATCTCAGTCGAGTAGAACAAGAAATAGAACGTGTTGTAACACAGTTGAACATGTTTTCTATTAAACAGCTCCTAACACTACAATATTCGAATTAGTCAAGTTAAAAATATAAACCAAATCTTATGTCATACATACATTTCGACTACTACCAACCTTGTTTTGTTTTCTGCCTCTCTTGTAACAGTTGTAACTGTCAGCAATATTCCTTTCTCTCTTCTTGACTGTGGAAGGTGGAAGTAAGCGGGGCAGATTCAAAGTATCGTTTTATAAAAAATTGTTCATCAAATATCATTATTGGTGGCTTTTCTTTAATATCATTTCATAGTGTACAAAAATAAGCAAGCCTGACATAAATGTACCACAGAACTACAGCAAAATTTCTGTGATATGTACATAACGTGTTGATGTAAAATCGAAATTTGGAAAAATAGTATCGAGAGGAGAAAATTGTTTATAACCTTTGATATAGAAGTTTCAGGATCACCTATTTCCATTTCCAAGTATTCTGCGATAAGCGTTTCAGTTCACTACGTCTGTTGTACCTTTCAACAGCTTTTCACAAACGAACAAACAAGATATAACCTTGGCATGTTCGTTCGCGTTCTTTTAGGTTAGGTATTAGATTGACGGAAAAGATTCTATGTTGAAAATTCTGAGAGATGTTCAGAAAAGTAGCTGTTGGCATATCAGGGGGCGTAGATAGTGCCGTGGCGGCGCTTCTCTTGAAACAAAAATGTTCAGCAGTCTAAATATTGAAAGGAAAAAAAAAATTTACCAGGGTCTTTTTAGGTTTTGAGGTGCAAGGGGTGTTTATGCAAAACTGGGATATAAGGGATGAAAGAGGAGTATGTTCAAGTGAAGAAGATTATAAAGATGCCAAATTTGTTTGTGAAAAATTAAACATAAAATTACATCATGTAAATTTCACAAAAGAATACTGGAATGATGTATTTTGGTAGGAGATTCTATGGTACAAGATTGTTGATTGATAACTCCCCCCACATTTTGTTTTAGTCCATTAATTAAAGACTACCAATCAGGTTTAACTCCCAACCCAGATGTTTTATGTAATAGAAAGATCAAATTCAATTATTTCTATAAATTTGCCAGAGAAGTCTTGAAGGTTGATGCCATAGCTACAGGCCATTATGCAAAAACTAATTTCGACCCGTTTATGGAAAATTTCGATCCGGATGAAAGTATAAACTAAGATCGAGAATTGTGATGAGATCATTCAGAAACATATATTCTAGGTGCCAGACTGTTATTAGCTAAAGATACAAAGAAGGATCAAACTTTCTTCTTGTGCCAAATACAACAAGAGGCACTAAAAAGAACTATTTTTCCTCTAGGTAATATCATGAAATCAGAAGTGAAAAATATAGCTAGAAATAATGGCTTGGAAAAAATATCTCTTAAACCAGAAAGCATGGGAATTTGTTTTATAGGATCGAGAAAGTTTCAGGATTTCATTCAAGAGGTATGTAATAACTTCCAAGTGATTTTCATTTCAATTGATTTTCAGTATATTCCAGACAGGCCTGGTGTTTTTGTGGATATTGATACTGGTAGAGTTGTTGGAGAACATAATGGTATTCATCAGTGGACTCTAGGACAAAGGGCGAGACTCCCAGGCCTTGCTATGGCATATTTCATAGCACAAAAAGATGCTGAGAAAAACATAATTTATGTTGTAAGGATCCTGCTATAAAATATTAATGAACTAAAATGAAAACATACAATTTGTTTATAGAAGGGAAAAGTCAGAAAAAAAATCATGAGCGATTCTATTGAAAAAACTTTTTTCCCCAGAAGAAAGATACCTTCTCCATCTCTCATTGTTTTCATAGTATGATAACTCTTGAGAATGTTATTATATAAAGTATTGCGGTTTTGTGAACTGTCAAGCAAAAATCTCACAATGTGTTACTTTGAATATATTTGGTTTTGTCAATTTTTGATTTACCAGGTAATAAGCCTGTCAAAAACATCAAATTCAACTTATTGAAGGTGAAAGTTCTGATTTCAATATTTTCACAAATTTCGAACAAAATCTGAAATTTTCTTGTATCTAACATAATTATCATTTAGGCAGTTGCCAAAATAGATTCAACATTTATGAAATCATCGTTGAATTCTCCACAAATTTTCTGATGATTTTCAATTTTTTTCCCAATAACTGAAATTTTATGTTTTCCCATTTACATCTAGATTTATTGAATAGACATTCATTCATTGATTTCCATAGATTTTGGTGAAGCGTTTCTAACTTTTGTTATCAATTTTAGGCTCAAGGCACAGACCATCCGATACTCTACACAGATCTATTTTTCACAGGACAGCCTCACTGGATACATTCTAGACCACCAGAGTTGGTTGGAGGCAATATCTTAGAATGCCTTTTCAAATTTCAACACACTCAGGAATGGATACCTAGTGAAATTTGTGAAACGCCACTTGGAATTACCATAAGACTTTCGAGAGAGAAACGGGCAATTACGGGTGGACAGTATGCAGTTTTTGCAAAAAACGGTGAATGTCTTGGTAGCGCTAAAATTAGGAATTCTGGGGTTTCGAAGTTTTCCTGTAATTATTCAACAAATTGGAAAAACACTGTTAGTAATGAATAAATCAGTTGAACAATGTGAAATTTTAATTTACCCAACTGTCCAATTAAGTATAGTTTCTGTGAAGAAAAACTTTACAAACTAACTTTTTTTATGATGAGAGGAGGAGTATCTCCTTTCTGATCTATCATTCATATCGTGACGATCAAACCTTTCAGTCTTATATAGTTTTTGCTTTTCTGATTTTGTGTAACTTTCGTCTGAATTACTGTTATGCCTATGTTTGCTTGAATTCTTGTGTTGTCTTTCATCAGAACTATTTTCTCTATGTTTCTTTGATTTGCTAAAACTTTCTTCATCTGAGCTACTCTCATCTCTTTTCTTCTTCTTTTTTTTCGACTTTTTATTCTTTTTTCTGTCTGATTTGCCTTCATCGTCTTTCTCTTTCTTTATTTCCTGAAATTGAAATAAAAACAACAAATGAAAATTATCAAATCCTTGTGTAGGCATGATAATAATGTTCAGGTATGTTCCTTTGAGAACAAAATTCAGAAAACCCCTTTCAATGAGGAGAAAAACAAATGTTTCTTACAAATCTCACCTTGTCATCAATTTTTTCTTGTTTAATGGGATAAATAGGCAGTCTTTGCGGTAGCTTTATGTCAGATTCAATTTGATCTTCAATAGTCACCCTCAAATCTTTTGGAGGAGTTTTCCTAACGGGAACAGGTTTTGGTGCACAACCTTCAGAATACAAATTTTTAGTCACTTCATCCGTTTTCTTTCCCTCTTTAGGTACTTTATAATCAGCAACATGATCAACACGAATGATTCGACCCAGTATTTTAATTCCATTGAAATTGTCCACAGCTAAAACCGTTGATCTCTGGTCTTCATAGCAGAGAAAGCAAAATCCTTTGGGCTTTCCAGTATCTTTATCTCTAATGAGGTTCAGATTCACAACTTCGCCGTACCTGAAATTGTACTTGGGTATATTAAGTAGAGGAAAAGTGTAGATTCATGCATCAATTTCAAAACATGACTCACAGTTTTGTTGTAGAAATTCACATCTTACATTTGATACTGCCTACTTGCGTATGAGTACTGACATTGCAAATCAACTGTTTACCACTTATTATTCATGACTTAAAACTAATGTATGGACCTTCACAGTTTATAGATTAATTTTAGAAATCAACTTACTGGGAAAATATACATATTATATCACCTTCACTGAGATCATAAGGAAGCCCTCCAACGAATATCCAAGCACTGTCTTTGTACTGATCATGCCAAGAAGTTTTATTTCTTGTTCTCAATTCTTGTTCACTCAACTTGAGAACATTTTTCATGTTACTGTAAAATTGAAAGTTTGAGTTTTTTCGATATAGATATTTCATTGAACACTTACGTTAAGGGATTCATTTTGGAATTCGAGAGAAATCTCTTATAATCAGACCATAAAATAAGTTTTCCTCAAAAAATAAACATACATTATAAAAATATGAAACATCAAACTTTGACAAGTCAAAAGTGACAATCTCAAAATTACCAAATGTCAGTGTTGTCATAATCACAGGTGCATTCGAACATACACCCGGTTCACTCCGAGCATATTTAGAATTTATTTTGAAACTTCTCCGAGTAAGTATCTGTTTGCCCACCTTCTTATGCCTGTATTCTCCGTATATCATGCAAACCCAAGCTTTACTAAGCTTGGCTGAGATATTTGACTCAGCTCAAATGTTAATATTATGCATCGCAATAACTTAAGCCAAGCTTTCTGTTGCATTGCCACATGTAATTTTGATTTCACCACAATAAACAGAGAGAATAATTTAATGTTCAAATCAAAGATAACTGATGAAAATTATGCAATTCAAGTAGAATAAAGTGAACAAAATCCGAATTAGTAAGCCGGCCGTGGTCGAATGAAACCTAGAATACCGAACGTTTCGTCTGCTTCTGCGGTATCATCAGTGGCATGTGCGTTAATTAAACTACAACCATTACCAATAATATTACAATCGACTCAAGTAATGAATTATCAATTACAATAATCAGGTCTGAATATTCAGCATTTTCAAGTTTGTACTGTGAAGCAATTGGAGTTTTATCAGTAATAACGATCAGTTTCCTAGTTTTTTGTGGGAAATATGCTTGCCGAGATCAAAATATTTCAAAACTGAGAAATGTGTATTTCCCATTGTCTAGTTGACCCTGAATTACTTAAGCCAATATCTATTCATATTCTTCCTTTTATGAGTGGCCTCTAAATGCCGAGATATTAGCCAACCACCGTTTTGTTCGCCAACAAGCTACCTACTTACCAGCATTTTGAAGTCTTCAGATTTGTGCTAAGAAAACAAAAATACTCAAACTGTGAGAGATAATCACCCTTTGACTCCCCTCAATTTAAATGTTTGCTTCAAGAAAAAATCAATCTTCAGCCCTTTCAAGTTAATTTATCGCCCCATTCGATTAATTGAATCAAGGCATTTACCTGTTACTCATTACAAACCCTATCCAAAAATATCTAGACCGTTTCTAAGACGTTTTTGGGGCTTAGTTGATAAAAAAAACAATAAAACGGTACCATTTTATTTTAAATCACATTTGTTTATAAACAATTTAAAATTAGAGGAATAATTTATTTATTTCAGTTACTTTACAGTATCAACAAATCAATCAATCAATGACACAAGATACGAATGCTGGTAACTTAGTTCCCTACAGTCACGACTCAATTTCTTTGACCAAATGAAGTATACGTTTAAAAAAAATTAACGTTTCGCTGGTTACTTGCAAAAGTATATAAAATATTGCTCTATGAAACAAAGTGGACTGTATAGTGTCAAATTTACAATTAAAAAAGTAAATGCAATGAATTGCTGATGTTTCCTCATTCGCACATGTCATTCACCATTTTCTCCATATCTCTGTCGGTGTCAACTTGATGTACCTCAATGGCCACCTCCATGTTGTTTGTCGGCGTCAACGGCAGCTCTTCGTCTTCTTCTTCCAAATCGCTCGGGGGCCGCAGCTTCATTAGAGCGTCTTTCAACTGTTGACACACTTTTTTGAAGGTGTCCAAGGTACCCGTCGGCGACTTTTTGTTCGCCCTGGTCGCTTTCCTCTCCTTTGTTAACTCAACGTCGCTGATCCATTTATCTACTTGTGCTAAGATTTCATGCCTCTTTATATAGAAGTGCGTGTGGATGATCTCCTTGAAGCAGGGACATGGATTCAGGATCTGTTCCAGCATTGCCCATCGCACCGTAGCTTGGCAGATGTTGAGGTTGTATTCTCTAGAACTGACTGTACCTGCTGGTGTTCCTCTAGCTCGTTCGTATCCTGAGAAGATCCAAACAGACATAGATTTATGCACATGCGATTTTACAGTAAACATATTGAAAAATGAGCTGGAATACCAGAAATACATGAATTTAGATCAATAACAATAATTAATAGTTTCCTCATTGTAGGGTAATATTTTTCACCTAATTTTTGAAAGAGGACATGAATAAATCAATAACGACGGTATTCTTGTTTGTCAGCCAAATTCTTCGACATGTCCATAGAGACAGTCTGGCTTTGTGTAAAACTTTTTCCAAGTGAACATTCCAGGTGAGTCTTTTATCAAGGACAATGCCAAGATATTTCACCTTCGTTCCAAATGGAATAACCACACCATTGAGGGAAAGTGGCATTAGATCGTCCAATTTTCTCCTCTTGGTGAAGGGGATCAACACAGTTTTGCTGAGGTTGACAGACATCTGCTCCCTCAGGCACCAACTGTGAACAACGTCCAACGTGCTTTGGAGAATATTACAAGCTACCCTTCCGACGTGGACCTTGCCAGAATGACAAGGTTATCTGCATAAGCTTGCAGATCAAC
>WOGL01001437.1:0-11398 GCA_015342145.1 Leptinotarsa rubiginosa
ACGTTTTATGGGTTTCCATGATGTTTTATCTGGGCGCACAGCTGACGATTTGTTTAATTTTTATTCGTACGTGTGACACCTATAATTTTAGGCAAAAGTTAATTGCGCAAACCTATGATGGGGCTGCGGTCATGGCCAGCCATTTAAATGGTTTTCAAACTGAAATAAAGTCCATAGCCCCTCATGAACTTTTTACGCATTGTCATGCCCATGCCCTAACTTTAGTATTAAGCAAAGCGTGCAACAACATAAAAATGTTCGCGCCTCCGGCGGGCTCTTCTGTGTGTAGGTATATAGTCTTTATGACTTTAGCCTTCCCTATTCTCCAATGCACGAG
The DNA here is from genome assembly GCA_015342145.1 of Leptinotarsa rubiginosa. Classification (NCBI taxonomy): domain Eukaryota; kingdom Metazoa; phylum Arthropoda; class Insecta; order Coleoptera; family Chrysomelidae; genus Leptinotarsa; species Leptinotarsa rubiginosa. The sequence goes on from WOGL01001437.1 coordinate 338, forward strand.
CCGTCACTGTTTTCTTCTAAAAGATAATTTGAATATGTTGAACTTGTTTTCTTATTTACATAGCTCATATGATGCTCCTGTATTCGATTCCTAAATGTTCTCCCAAATTGACCAATATATACTTTTGGGCACATTCCACACTTCAATTCATATACTCCTGATTTCTCGAATTTGGATGTTTTGTCTTGATTATTTTTAACTAACTAAAAAATTAATAATTTTCGTAAAACAGGTAGATTTTGAAAAAACAAATACAATACTCTAATACTCCTGAGAAAACAGTTATCAATTTATCAATTGTTGATTTTCATGAAAATAACTTCAACAATGGTTGTACAAAAAAATGGAATGTTCTCACTTATCGATTTCCAGAGATTTCATAGAAATTGATCCTTCTGTAATCTCTGGAAATCAATTAACGGAAACATTTAAATTCTCTTTTGAAGGACCAACAGAAATTATTCCCTAATCTTTTGAAAAATAAGGGAGTTCTGACTTCCACGGATTCTCAGAGTCTAAGTACAGTCGATCCCTACTACGAATAGGTGGTTCAACGCAACACCTCTGATGAAACCTATAGCAGGTCGAAATAGTTCTGTCTGGTGGTGGATCACAAACGGTTTGATTTTGGGCTCTTGTGATGACTAGTTGCCTTGCTTTGCAACGAACCGCTTATGGTAGCCTCTTTCATCATCAATATTCGTCTCTTGGTCCTTCATATGATGACGTTGAGATGTAAGTCATCTCAACAATTGAATTTCCAACCTACGGCCCACAAGAGTGTGCTAGTAAATAGAAAATTTCATCAAATTACATGAAATCGTGCAAAACGAAAATTTCGGAATATGTGGAAGACGAACATCAAACATGTTCTCGGACCACATGACATCGAAGTACACGTTCGATACAAACTTCGCAGCCAAAGCCATATACTGCAAAGGTAGAGAATTAACGTGCTTATCAGAAACATCTGGTATACAGATAAATCGAAAACCGAATATAGAATGAGAGCAGGAATTTACCATGAGAAAAGAAATTTATATTACGGCTACAGAGGAAATTTATATCTTGCAGAGCCCAAAAACAAAGAAAAATACTTCCATTCACATCTGTAGAACAAAATATAACGATGACGACGGTCACATAAATTTTTGGAATTATGTCGTTCCATATTCTTGCTGAGGTTGCTGGGGCTAGCCGCATGATGTTATTCTGTCGGATTCTGAAAGAGGTAGACAACTATCGTACAAATAAACAAGACTAGAGACTGACATAAATGAATGTATAACTGAATTATCTGTCTGATATTTTCATTCCTATAAAAAAACTGATAGATTGGTGCAGAAATATGTTAGATAGGTAAAAAATAAGAAAATTATTGGTAGCATGAAAATGTTTAAGAATAGATAGATAGATAGATATATAGATAAAGAACACTTCATTTCTGCAACACTTTTCCGTAACACTGTAACACTACATTTCCAACAGGTGTACAGAGTGGGCCAAATAAGATACTTTTAAAGGGAAAGTCATGTTTTCAAACTGGATACATGAAAACTGATGGCTATGTTTGACAGTCAAATTTTATGACAAACTCAATGGTGTGTTATTATAGCATGTTTTTCAAAAATGTGCATTTTAGAAAAGTTGTTTTGGTGTTTTGCGAGAGTCATATTTGAAATACAGAGCTTTTAGGTATTTTCATGGAGACTTTGAAATGCACACTTTGATCAAGTAGGCTTTGGACTATGCGGTAATAAAACAGAACGCAAATCTTTACTGGTAGCTGTCAAATTTTGATTGAATTTTATCGATTCCTACAAGAATTTCACTTATAGATAGAATATATATTTTCTTTGAAATCAGTACATCAATATATATGCTAAATCCAAATATGACACTTATTAAGCCGTATCACCTACAATTTTTTCACATTTGCACATCAATATATTAAATTTTTTGATTTATTACAGAATTTAACAGCCTTTATACAACTACAAATAACATTGTAAAATCATTTGTACTGGATATAGAAGATTTTGCAGCATTGCTGAAACACATTTACTGTCCAGAAGAAGGAGGATTATATTGTTCTGTTCACAGCTGATGTTTTGTTTACTGTTAACCTAACCTTACTTTCTGGTTTCTAGTACATGTGCTCATTGAAATGTCTAATCGCGATTGTAAGAACTCTGCTGACAGACTTTGTGAAAAAGGTTTATTTCTCATATTTTGGAATTAAAATTGGTGATCAGGATAAATCTTGGGCCCCGCATAAGAAATGTTACGATTGTGTTGAAGATCTTAGAAAATTGTCAAAAAAGGAGAAAAAAGCCTTTAAGAGAGGAAATGCAAAAGACCCAGAATATCGTACCATTGCAGCTAACAAGAATTTTAAGGAACTAGGATGTTCGATGAGCCTGAGAGTCCACTTTTTGAACAGTCATCTTGATTACTTCCCGGAAAATTTGGGAGATGTTAGTGAGAAGCAGGGTGAGCGTTTTCACCAAGATATTACATTGATGGAAAAACGTTACCGCTGGAACATCAACATGATGGTAGACTACTTGTTGGTCACTTCACCGTGAAGCTCAACAAGCGACTCATTGCAGAAAAGATACACAAGAAACCTCATAGAAAAAAGAGAAAGGAAGTATAAACCAATTCCATCTGACTAGTGAAATCTACATTACAATACTGTATCATTATTTCAAGTAACCTACTGTAAATAAAAATCATGATAGTGATTTACCATAGTGTTTCATTAATTTTACCATATACCGTACAGATTTTGAATTATATAAAAAAAGTCAATTTCTCAAAAACTATGGGTGATACAAAAAAACTAAGACCAGATTCAGCACACAAAAATCTATAAAAATCAGCTATTAAAGTAAATGAGGTTTTCCAAAACATTTTCTTTGTTGGCCTGTGTTATTTTTGTAGGTATTCTTATATTCTTCTCTGAGCCACTTCCCAATAACGATTCATAACAACGGGTATGCCTTTGACAACTATTCTGATAGATACCTAATCTCATATTATACAGTATTCGTTGTTAACGTGCGATTCCTACTACGCGTTGAACTAAACGCGGATCGATTGCCCGGCCTTAGGGCTTGAACCATCGTACCACATAAACGTCGATCGAATGAGTAGCACAAATAACTCACACAAACCAAACCGGCTCCACAAATGAACGCCGAGATGGAATTTTTCTCATATACTTGTATGCAGTTAATTTAGAATTAGTATAATTCTGAAGTAATTTGCCGTAAGCTACTGTTAATGATTTGTTCTATTTGAATGGAATTATATTTCTTGAAATATTTTCAACATGGTGAAGCCGTAAATTAATTATTATGCATACATGAACACCTATAAAGAGAAGCACAAGGGAAGTGATACTTTTCAAAGACTTACCGTGGTCCTCTGAATCCTCTGTCGCCTCGTAATAGTTCTTTGGGAATATCGGCGGGCTCTCCCTTTTCTCCAGGATATCCTGGAGTTCCAGGAATACCATCACTTCCGGATATTCCTGGTTGGCCATCCTCACCCCTTTCTCCTTTCAACCCCATAAATCCATAATCTCCAATAATACCTTTAGGACCTGGAGCTCCTTCTGGACCAATTGGTCCTGAGAATCCGCTGTCACCTTCCTCGGCAGGATCAGGTTTTATTTCTTTTATAGATGGGTAGGTCAGTAATCCAGGAGGTCCTTCAGGTCCGGGAAATCCCTCTATACCATCTGTTCCAGGTGTTCCATCCAAACCAGGTTCACCTACTGGTCCAGGTTTACCATCTGGACCTGGTGGTCCTCGTGCTCCCGGTAAACCTTGATAACCAGCATTTCCAGGACGTCCGTTTCTTCCAGCGTCTCCTTTGTCCCCCTTTTCGCCAGGTCGTCCTGAGAATGATCGAAATTGAGTGGTTGAACTTGACTTGGAACTTGAATTACAAACTTTTTCGATGATTTTTTCGGATTTCAGAACTGTTCTTTCAATCACCTAAAGTAATGGGGGAGGGGAGAATTTTTGATGATTTTCATCAATGGTTTATTTTTTCTTATTACTAACAAGAAGTGAAGGCCATAAAGTTTTTTTCCCAAACACATCATGGTAAGTCATCGAAACTAATGATTGATTAGGTAAGTCTGAAAAGACTCAAAGTAATACATTCCAGTTCATAATTGACTGTGAAGCCAATGCACACCACTTAACTTGAGAGAATATTAACACCAATGAAAAAGGTGAGCATTTATGTCTGATGAGGAAAGTTTTCAGATCATCGGTATACATGATCTGAACATGTCTTACTCGAAAAACCAACTGGAAAGCCTATATGGCATATCTGGAAACTTGTTTAGACTAAATGAATGTTGTAATAAGAGATTCTACAGACCTGGAGTAAGCAAGGCAATGTCACGAGGTCGAACGGACAGAAGTATGCGTACGACTCTATAAGGTACTCTTTAACAGGAGGAGACACTATAAGCTTTTGTAGGTGCACTTTCTCGGGTCAGAAATAACAAATATAACACCGGATTCCTGAACAAATTCAGAAGTGTAGGCATCCAGGAATGAGTGGCTGGTAGATTCGAAGAGAATCAAATGTGTCATGTAGTCATTCGCAGGGATCAGATGGCATTTATCCAGTAATGCTACAGAAACTTGAAAAAATGTCAATAATCCTCAGGGCAAGTTTGGCTCTGGGATACATACCAAAAACATGGAAGCAGTTTTGGAAAGACAGTGGGTCTTTCCAAAACTTGGGAACTTCTGATAGGACTTGGCGAAGAGACCAATATGTATAGAGATCCTGTATTTCGACGGAAAAGGCTAGGTCACGAAAAAACCAGAATATGCTTACAAGATCGAGGAAGCCTTTCAGATGCTTTCTTAGATATAGAGAGCGCATTTGTTGGTACGTATCTAGAATCAATCATTAAAGCGCCGAGGAGAGAAAGAATTGGTATACATTGGAAGAGACAGTAGTGGCATGGCAAGCAAGAGGTTTCCTCGGGAGGTTTTATCCCCACTTATGAAACCTTGTAGTAAAAGAGGTACAACGTCTTCTGGACCATAGTGGACACAAAGTACCGGGCTATGCAGATGATGTAGTCATCCTAGACCGAAGCAAATATAATAAGTGGATGGATGCATGCAGCAAGTCCTGAATATTATAAATAGATGGTTCGATGAAGAAGGGCTGAACATTAACTCAAAAAATCGACCATGGTAGCAGTCACCAAGAGGACCAAAACAGAGGGCCTAGGACCTCTGAAACTTTGAGGTGGAGAAATAAATCTGTCGGGGAAGATCAAATATCTGAGAGTGATACTAGACTCCAGGTTGACCTGGAACCAAAATATAGAAAGAATTGAAAGGAAGGCGAGGGTAGCACTGATGCATGTTCGACACAAACTGGTTAAAGTCTCAAACCGCAAATAGTAGAGAATACACAGTTATCCCGAGAACATGCTTGGCAGAAACAACTGGCATACTGATGTGTCGAAAACCGAATATGGGACAGGAGCTGTAACTTATTGTGCGGGAAGAAATCTTCATTTCAGTTACTTACTCGGTCAGCTGAAGTACAGTCAGGTTGCACGAGGGGCAATGATGAACCCAAAAGAAATATCGAGCCTGATATGTGAATGCCTCATGAAATAAAGAAACTGGTGGGCGGAAATAGACTGACTATATACTGGGTGCCAGGACACTCGGGTATCGCAGGTAACGAAAAAGTTGATGAATGATTCAGACACGGATTTTCAACTCCATATATAGGCACTGAACCGACTGTCGGGGTACCAAAATGTTCGGTATGGAACCTTATTGGGAGGTGTGTCTAAGAGAAACATCAAGCAGGGATCGGCTCAAAACAAAAGTCATGCTCACGGCGGCCGTAACATTCAGACTACTTTAGAGGGGGCTCTTGAACCTGATATTCGTTGAGGAATGATTGAAATAAACACTTTCACGTTATGATGTTTTCTAAGGATTTTTCGTTTTGACAAAACAGCTAACGGGCAACTCTCCGTACACTTTGAAAATCCCCGATTCAAGTTATCAACGCTATTACAGAAATCTAACATAAGCAGAGCAATGAATTTTATCTACTATTTGGATAATGTCATCGATTTTCCAACAAAGAAACTATACAACTTACTATAGTCTAAATGAATTTGAAAAATAAATCTCTACTTACCTGGTTGGCATACACCACAATCATCTCCTCGCTTTCCTTTCAGACCTGGGAATCCATCTCTTCCTGGGTATCCGACATCCCCTGGAATACCAGGTAATCCTCGAACTCCTGGATCGCCAGGAGGACCTCTTATTGGCTGACCTACGCCTGGAAATCCTTTTGGACCTGGGTCTCCCGGATCTCCTCTTTCTCCTGGAGGCCCATCATAACCTGGAACTCCTGGAATTCCAGACGGACCAGATGGTCCATAGACTAGTTCACCTTTGAATCCTTTTTCTCCCATTAGTCCAGCTTCTCCCGGTGGTCCGGGTGGGCCCCTCCGTCCTTGTAATCCAGAAAATCCATCTTGACCTCTTTCTCCTTTCACTGATATACCCTTTAAACCGGGCAACCCTGGTCGGCCTTGTGGTCCAGGTTTACCAGCTTCACCAACTGGCCCTGGTGAGCCTGGTTTTCCGGGAATTCCGGCCATTCCTCGATCACCTCTGGGTCCATCTGGACCTTGTCTTCCAATATTACCTACTTTACCGGCTTCGTCATAGGTGGGATCATAAACTCCCGGAGGCCCTTCTCTACCTTGAATACCTGGAGTTCCAGTTCTTCCAGGTTCTCCTATTTCACCCTTAGCTCCGTCTAAACCGTCTTCCCCTGCAAAGCCCGGTGCTCCTTTATCTCCTTTTTCACCACTAGGTCCTACAGGACCTTCTTTGCCTTGTTTTCCAAAAGGACCATCTACACCGAGATCACCCTTGTATCCTTTCGAGCCCTTCAGACCAGGGATTCCCTAATCATAAATAAAAATTGTGAAGTATATGTGAACTATTCAATTAAAATCTCACAATAAAGTGTTGCTTGAATACTTTACTTGAATTCGTGTTTGAATGTTACAGAAAAAGAGGTAATGACGGTACAGCAGTTTTTCTATTTTGATTCTATAACTGCATTGAATACTTACTGGTGGACCTCTCTCTCCAGTATATCCCTTCAATCCTATGTCACCCATCTCTCCCTTCGCTCCTTTTTCTCCAGGTTGTCCTTTCAAGTTTGTATATGTGGGAATTATGATTAAGGTGTCATTTGAAAATCCTTCGCCCTTTTCACCTGGTGGACCTTGATCTCCTTCATCACCCTGAGGTCCTGGAGGACCACGTCTTTCATCTCCCTGTTCCCCTGGAGGTCCCATAGTCCCAGCTTCACCAATAATACCCTTGAATAAAAAATTATACGTCCTATTTTTTGAGTTTTTCAAGTTTATTCACCCAAATAATTTGTCACAATTATGTCAGATATATTGGATTTAAAATTCGATAAATATGGGGGCATAAAGGAGAGAAGTTCAACGTAGTTGCTCTTCCACTTCTCCCTGGGAAAAACTGAGCTGTCCAGTGCCTCAGTTATGGGGCTGCAATGCACCCATGAATGGATTATCGCAACCCTATCCCTTTACCCGCTAGTGGAGCCGCTGCCCCTAAGAGGCCAACGCCAGTTGGAGATGAGGCTCACTAGCCTCCAGCCGCGAGCGGGCACTCATCTCCCCCCTAGAACTCATGTTAGGAAAGTTCCCTTTCCAACGTTTGATGAGTAACCGTCGAGGACTCTTTCGAGCATCCTCTACCACACATCTTATGTCGAAGACGTCGCGCCCATTGCCCGTGTAGGTGCGGGATAGGGCGGTTCGCCAACAACTTTTGGGTGTACGCCGTGTGGTCTGCACCGCATACCCTTACGTTACCCCGTGGGGCACTCATGTTAGGAAAGCTACCTTTCCAACGTTGGATGAGTAACCGTCGAGGGCTCTCGCGAGACACCTCTCCCACACATCTAGCTTGAAACCGGCCAACGCCTGTTGCCCGCAGGTGCGGGATTGGGTAGTTGACCGGTAACTTTACTGGGTGAGTGCCGTGTGGTCTGCACCGGGGGCCTGTCAATCACCCGTAAGAGAGTGACAGTGACTCCCCCGCCACTCACCCCGCCACAAACTTCATTCTCATGAGTAATGACCACATTTCTCTTACATTTCTCGTCGAATAATACATTACTATTATTTGTTATGAGACATTAACTTGCTCTGAACAACTTTCCACATTTTCTTTCAGATGAATTAACTGAAAAACTGAATAATGTTTTCAAGTACAAGACAATTTTCAAAATTATAGCGAGAAAGGAACATGTGGATTATATTTTTTAATTTTCTGAGTTGAGATAATAGCAAAATCTTTTTTTGAGTACCCTTCGAAATAAAACGTTGAAGCCTATGGTGTACTTTATTTAATACAAATTTTACCTGAGTTTCAAATGGAGTACATGAGATTCATATTCCTAGGTTGTGTGAAAAATATACAATGCAGCTATAAAATAAAAATAAATAAGGATAAAATCTAACTTATTCTATGATGATGTGAAAAACACTGATGAAGGAAAATATGGGTTCCACTTCAAATGAAATTGAAAATTCGAAAAATCAGTTACTTTTCTGTATATGAACACTGATTGAAAAAAATTGAAACGGTTATATTTTTAGGTGTGATTAATTTTGGGAAAGAACGTTTTTGGCATTCTACTACTCCATGTTGATACAAAAAAATGTGGAAATTTTTCGAAAAAAGGAAGGAAGCAATCAATTTTAGAAGTAACTCTATACATAGCCGTGAAGATCATGCAAAGAAGTAACTTTTAGACACAAGCTGGAAAGAAAGCGCTCCTGAAACAGCCACTTCCATATAAAGATTGAATTAAATGAAAGAAAAATTCTTTCGAAACAAATACTCTTATATGAACACTGGATTATATAAAATACACTTTTTCCTACTCAGTTTGTATGCCCAACATTCGTTATGGAATCATTCGAATGAAATTTTTACCTTTCATTTAGTATATTGTGTAGGAATCCTGTGAATGATATCTGATTCAATTTCATAACGAATGTATGGAATATAAACTCAGTAAAGTGTTATTTGTATAATTGAGTGACTATATAAACGTATTTGTTTCGAAAAAAAGTTGCTTTCGTGTAATTCAATGTTTATATGAGTGTAGCTGTTTTGGGAGGGCTTTTTCTTCTAGTTCGTGTTTGAAACTTACTTCTTTGTATGATCTTCACATCTATGTATAGAGTTACTTCAACTGAAACTGATTGCTTTTTTCCATTCTTTGAAAGATTCACGCATTTTTCTGTATCAAGAAAGATTGGTAGAATGCCAAAAAGATTATTTCCAACTGTTTAAAATATAATTGACTATGTCAAATGGAACATGTTGCTCCGAAGTACTACCTGAATGGAATATAACGATACTTGATAAAATTCCATATCAATAGTCGCTATCACTGTTCACTGTGAGATTCATAGTGAACTCAGTAAAGTACATTAGTGAGTTCGAACTAATAATGGTGAAATATAGAAAGGGATAAATGTATTACACAATATTTCACAAAGAAGGTTGTCAATATGTTTGAATAAATTGTGAAAGTTGAAGTTGAAATCTGTTAACAAAATATGGCCTGAAATAGAAACATGAAATGATGATTTTATGAATATTATTGAAAAACAAAATATTAATTTCATTTGATTTACTTTCCAGATATTAATATCTAATATCTCTTCAATGGTGTTTGAGATTTGCAAATTATTCAGGAAAGTGGAAATCGAAACTTTCATCACTACCTAAAATATTCTCATCCATCGAATACGATTCAATTTCATATGAAGCGATCCAGAGTTTGTCTAATCTGGGAAACATTTTTCTAAGAGCCTTTGAGTTTTCACACTTCATAAATACTCAATAGCAAATGACTACCACGAGAATTTGCTTAAAACACAATGAACTTTCACTGACACGAAAAGTTCTACGGTTTAATGTCTTCCACTTTCAAGAAATAATTATCTTCTACGTGAGATCCTTTTGGATATTGCGATCCATGGTCACTGTCTATCAAAACTCCATGTTATGCTGAGAAGTCGTCATTGGAGAAAGAATCAGATCTGGACCTGAAAATAATAATCTTGATCAGTTCTATATCATCCGCATGGTAGGAATAATGTGGGATATAACATGTAACATCCTTCAGTTATGGCATCCCATATTGAGAATAAGCAGTCATTTTTAGGAAATATGTGTTGATGGATGACTGGGTGTGAACGTACAGTGTGTAAAAGTCAAATGGAATGAATTCATTATTTCGGTTACTGCACATATTAAAAAAAAAAACGAAACACGTCAAAAGTAAATTATAATTCGACATTCTTCAACGTAAAAATGCCACTCCTAATTTTTTGAATGCTAAGAAAAGGTTTGTGATATGTCGTTCGAAATGTCTCTTCATTCGTTATGGTTACCGAAATTCGAAAAAATACACTGAAAAACTGAAATGTAATGCAAAACGTTATGAAATGTAGGATACGTGAAAAAAGAATATTAACGAAATAAATGTTCAAAATGTTCACCGCGAACGTCTTGGCAACATCCTACTTTCAAATAAAACTGCCTTCCAACATTTTTCAACATAACAGACGTGACCTAATCGCAATCGTTATTCATTCTTTCAAGTCATTCAAATCTGAAGGTTTAGTTTTGTACACATTGCTCTTTACATATCCCCATAAAAAGAAATCTGATGATGAAAGATCAGGTGATCGCGCTGGCCATTCAATCGATCCTCGTCTGTCTACTCGATGTATGTGGGTTTTTCTCAAACTCAAGCATCACATCTAATTTGAGTCCATCACTCATTGCATTGGCAGCTGCTTTTTTTTCTCTGCCCCAGATGACCAAGCTCGCGAAACTGCTTCTTCATTTTGCTTATTGCTACTTGAGATAAGGGCGGTGAATTAGGAAATTTCTCCGAAATAGGCGA
>WOGL01001438.1:0-11405 GCA_015342145.1 Leptinotarsa rubiginosa
AAATATTAATAAAAGCTGAAAATAAAAAAATAGTATTAACAAATATGAAGAATAGAAATGAAAATAAAAATTAAAAGATTCCAAACCAAGTTACGTCACGACGTTTCGATTGTTGGTATCCACAATCGTCTTCGGGTGATAACTGGACTTATTCCTCCGAGATCTGACTATTTATAGGGGATTTCAAATCAATTTATATTATATTAGACAATGGAAGTCCGAACTGATGAAATACTTATTCTTTCAGATAAACATGGAATTATAAGGAAATCACTCTTTACACATTCTTCTAAAGTATATTCGCATAGTATCTGGGCTACAAAATTATAATAATGATACTGTTTGTTAATTAATGATATACATTCACTCTAATTGGAAGTTTCAGACGAAACCACTTACCTTTAACTTCTCATCCGTATGGTGATTCTTGTTTCCCGGTGAATGTCTTTTATTTATCATCAGAAATTTTTCAAAATATTGCTGAATATTAGATTATCAATTGAGTCACGTCTATGTGTATTAATTGAAGGGTATTTCTCATCTTCCTGAGATCCCAATTCAATTGAATGTTTTTAATACACTTTTAAATTTCCATCATGTAATTCTACTTCACGTGATTTCCAATTCAATGATGGTAATGAGAGTATAAAAAATATTATTTACTTATGTGCCGTCATCTTTGTGGTATCTTAAAAGTAGAATTAAATAGCAATTATATCGACTCAGCCTTGCCATATGGTTGACATACGAACTGGTTCTATGTATTACTATAAAAGTATCAGTTTCAATAAATTAATGGCTTATTTCTTCAATATCTTGGAGTACTTACATGTGGACTTGAAAAATTCCTATTAAACAAGTAGACCATATCGGGTTTTTGCGGGAAAACGTAGAAAAGAAAAATTAAATTCATATGGGCAAGTTCTCATTCATCGTCTGCAAAAAAAGCTGCAGGATATGGAGTTAATTGGAAAGCGATAAAATTTATGGAAATCTACAAGATTCTGAGTGATAGGTATCAATTAAAAAACAAAAAACTCAAACCATTCAAGACCCTATAATTGGCAAAATAATATCATAAGATGAACACTATTCTCAGTATTATCATTACAAACTATTGATGAAATTGGGAGAATATTGGCTCATTGGAAATGAAGTGATTTGTCAAACTGATTTTTCATTATTTTTTGAAGATCATTCAAAACATGAAATTTGGTGGTAAAAAAGGTTTTGGCCACTTACATCTCCATCTTCCTACAAAAAATTATGGGAATATTCCAAAGAAGGAAAGAAATCAATCTATTTCAAAAATGTATAGATCATGCAAAAAAATAACTTTCAGACACAAACTGGAAAAAAACCCTCTCAAAACAGCTACTTTCATATAAACATTGAACTACACAAAAGAGAAAAATTTTCGAAACAAATACTTTTATATGAACACTGAATTATACAAAAAAAAAACAATTTGCAAATGCTAACACTGTAGGTAAAAGATTTTTTTTGAAACAAAAAACAAAAACTCCAATGAATATGCAATCAAACGTCGTTTATAAAATTAATTGCAAGGATTGTCCAGAATATGAGATTGTATAAACTTTATAAATTTTACAATATTTATTGGCATATTCTGTTCACTTATTAAATTATTTTATTATAGAGCCCTGATGATGGATTTAATAAAGTCCAAAACGTTGGCATAAAACTAAATTGTTTATCTACAAACATGTTTGATCCCTTTCCCAACCAATAGAAAAATCCGCATTTGAAAATATTTTGGATCACCAAACCAGGCAAAGTAAAAAAAAACAAAAAAAAAATTCTCTAATCGGTTTTTATTCCAAACATTCGTTATGGAATTGAATCAGATATCATTCACAGGATTGCTACACAGTATAGTAGATGAAAGAAGTAAAATTTCACATACATGGAACACTGTCATCTTTACTGATGGACATCCGACGTTTCGGAATAAGATACTTGCCTTAGTTCCTCTTCAGCTCCAATCTGGATCACATTATAAAATAAAGCACTCATAAAATAACGAATGAGTTGAATCTAACCATGCCATACGTTATGACATTCATTCGTTTATTTGATTAAATCTCAGCCATAGAAATCTTATTTGAATTAAAAGGGGTAAGTATATTGTAGGAGAGATTAATTTTTGGCAAAAAAACGGTTTAAATCTCTTCCAAAAATATACTCCTTTCAATTCAAATTCAAATGAAATTTGAATATTGAAATTATCAACACCGTATTTAATGCTTTTCTGAATTCTCCCGATGACAGGAGAATAGTAAGTGGATGATCATTTTTCTTCTTTTAAAAAGAATGAGTGGTATGGAAAGACCGACCTATGTAAAAACAACACAAAGAAATTGGTAAAAGGAAATATAAAAAAAAAATGATGATCAAATCTGTCAAATCAACATTATGACAAAAAATGGCTATTGAAGAAAAAATCTTGTAGAACAAAATGTATCCAGGAATACAAGAATTAAAGCATTTCATCAAAGTGAAAATTGAAAAAAATTATAAAATGTAATAGTAAAATGAGGTGAAAAGTTTTAAATAAAGACAATAATTCATTAATCTCTCCGAAATTTTAATCTTTAGTGAAAAAATCAATCTAAATTGAGTCCGTTCAATGTTGTTGAATAAAATAAAAAATGTTATAATGAAGAAAAATGAAATGAAAATTTCTGTTTATAACCACTTTTATTTGTAACTAACGTTACTGCAGTTTCGTCCTATACGGACATTTTCAAACTTATACAATAAAGTATAATTGTATTGTATTGTATAAAGTATTCCTTCAATGGATATTCACTCGTCCGGAGCTTCGTTCGAACCCCTGTAGAGGTCTGGTGTATTCATAAATGATCTTTGAGATTCTGTGGTAAGTGGTGCAGTTGTAATTAACGATATTTTAGTTACCAGAGACTTCTTGTAGTATCGTAACAAAGGTAAAGATGAAGGCGAAACGTCAGGATGTAGCTAAAGGGTAAGCGTATATAGATGGAAAAAAATCCTATAACAGAACTATACTAAAGCTCGTTTCACTAGTTCACCCCATTTTTGGTTTCCATCATCTTGTCTCAAAAGAGTTCAGTTTATATGGAAAGACAAAATATAATTTACCGTCGTTTTAAAAAATCAAGGATTTAGGAAGACACTTTTTGCATATATGTATATGAAATAGTACCTACATTTTTGTTGAGAGCAATGGTTGTAGATGTCAGGATTATATCTGAAAGTACTAATATTCTTCATTTCTCTCTGTAGATGTCAAAGTCTGAACCGTAATCATTATTCCTCGTTGTTTTCAATTCCTTCGTTAGCTATGAATTTCTACATGCTATTTGTAAATAGTTGTTGAAAAAGGTCAATTCTATTCAAAGTTGTGTAAGCTACCTCATTACTTCTTATAATTAAATACATTCATGTTGGTTGCCTTGGCTCCAGTATGCCATTATTCTTTAATAATAATAATAATTCTTCATTTCTAGTAGGACAATAACATTGTGTAGGAAGTGTCAATACAATTCATAGAATGTGCTGAAGTTAGAAAAAGCTCTGTCGAAAACATCTTCATCAGTTTCAGCTAGTTCTTCGGTTATTCTGTCATATTTTTCATCAGGTTCAACTAGTTCTTCGGTTATTTTGTCACATTTTTCATCAGTTTCACATAGTTCTTCGGTTATTTGTAGAAAAAGCTGTGTCGAAAACATCTTCATCAGTTTCAGTTAGGTCTTCGGTTATTTTGTCATATTTTTCATCAGTTTCAAGTAGTTCTTCGTTTATGTTGTCATATTTTTCATCAGTTTCACATAGTTCTTCGGTTATTTGTAGAAAAAGCTGTGTCGAAAACATCTTTATCAGTTTCAACTAGTTCTTCAGTTATTTTGTCATATTTTTCATCAGTTTCACATAGTTCTTCGGTTATTTGTAGAAAAAGCTGTATCGAAAACAGCTTCATCAGTTTCAGCTAGTTCTTCGGTTATTTTGTCATATTTTTCATCAGTTTCAACTAGTTCTTTGGTTATTTTGTCATATTTTTTATCAGTTTCACATAGTTCTTCGGTTATTTCTAGAAAAAGCTGTGTCAAAAACATTGTCATCAGTTTCAGCTAGTTCTTCGGTTATTTTGTCATATTTTTTATCAGTTTCACATAGTTCTTTGGTTATTTGTAGAAAAACCTGTGTCGAAAACATTTTCATCAGTTTCAGCTAGTTCTTCTGTTATTCTGTCAAATTTTTCAACAGTTTCAACTAGTTATTTGGTTATTTTGTCATATTTTTAAAAGTTTCAACTAGTTATTCGGTTATTTTGTCATATTTTTCATCAGTTTCAACTAGTTCTTCGGTTATTTTGTCATATTTTTTATCAGATTCACATAGTTCTTCGGTTATTTGTAGAAAAAGCTGTGTCGAAAACATTTTCATCAGTTTCAGCTAGTTCTTCGGTTATTTTGTCATATTTTTCATCAGTTCCACATAGTTCTTTGGTTATTTGTAGAAAAACCTGTGTCGAAAACATTTTCATCAGTTTCAGCTACTTCTTCCGTTATTTTGTCATATTTTTCATCAAGTTCAACTAGTTCTTCGCTTATTTTGTCATATTTTTCATCAGTTTCAACTAGTTCTTCGGTTATTTTGTCATATTTTTCATCAGTTTCAACGATTTCTTCGGTTATTTTATGATATTTTTCAACAGTTTCAACTAGTTCATAGGTTATTTTGTCATATTTTTCATCAGGTTCAACTAGTTCTTCGGTTATTTTGTCATATTTTCAACAGTTTCACATAGTTTTTCGTTATTTGTAGAAAAAGCTCTGTCGAAAACATTTTCATCAGTTTCAGCTGGTTCTTCGTTTATTTTGTCATATTTTTCATCAGTTTCAACTTGTTCTTCGGTTATTTTGTCATATTTTCCATCAGTATTAACTAATTCTTCGATTGTTTTGTCATATTTTTCATCAGTTTCAACTAGTTCTTTGGTTATTTTATCATATTTGTGTTCCGCTGTTTCCATACAACACCAATAATAATCATAGTACATTCAGGCTCTGGTTACAAGAACATATTTCTCAATGAAAGATTCTTCAATGGATGCCTCAGAGTCCCGCCCCAAAAGAGAACAACAAACAAGAAGGAGGCAGGAAGAGAATCATAACAATGATACACCACATAATGGAAGTCGTACATATTTGTTCTGGCTATTAAGAGGCAAACTCGAACATTCCACAGGGCTACAACAAAAGGCACTTTCTGGATATCATAAAACCGCTCATATTTACCATCACTTGGCGGTATACGGTCGGGGGTTGACACTTCTGTGCTAACAATATGAATATGAAAACAATCTCGTTGCTGCTTTGTCAAACAAAAAATGTTTACCAGATTGATTGTTCGAAAAAACGAAGAAGGGCGCGCTATTTAATCACTGAGAAACCCCGTTACGTTGCCCAGTATTGGAATTTCGATAACAACACCTTGTTTTTGATTCAATTTCGGTTAATGCGAATATTTATATGATTTGACAGGTTTTGGAATAAGTTTTTTCTGATTGATTCGGCCGTTACTTGATGAAGATCCATAGTAATTGCATAACCTACACCTCACGATTCGATGTCACAAACTTAATTTGAGAAATCAGGAGTATATAAATTAAATTGTGGAACGTGTTCTAAGGTATTATATTGGTCAACTGGCAGAACATTTAGGAATCGAATCCAGAAACATAATATGAGCTATGTAAATAAGTAAACAAGTTCAGCATATTCAAATCATCTTTTAGAAGAAAATCATGTCCTTAACAAAGAGTTCGAAATTTTACACATAGAAAATAAAGGTTTGAAACTGAAAAAATTTAAACATTCTAATGAATGACCAACTGGATTTGAACAAATCACCATTATTGAACTTGTTTTCTTAACAAACCGAGGAAGTATTATTATTGATGTAGAAGAGAGGTAATATGCTTCAGGTAATCATATTTGAAGAGGTACCTTACGTATATAAGAATTGTAGAGGTTTCGGTAATTTGATGGTACTCCCAATTGTAGCTACCTGTGGTATATAAATATTACCGTAAGAAGCAACTTGCAGTATTCAAATCACTGCTGAAGAAGCTACTGTGTTAGTGAAACATGTCTTGATATATTTTTCAAGTAAAGTTTGTAGAGATCAAATCGTGAGATGTAGGTTATGAAATTTGGAATAAGTGAAAATTGATTCAATAGCTTTTGGATGTTTATTTTTAACGTTGATTCGTTGTTTGGAGATTCGCATTCAGAGATAATTACTGTATATTATTAAACAAGGTCACCTCACGGCGTGTTTGTCTGTCTGTCATAATTTGAACAAAGGGGGCAAGCAATGTGTTTTGATAACACTGCGGGAAATACTGGTCGCCCCATCGAAACCTGCGTTTTTTTGGAGAAATTATTAGGGAAAAATCTTCTTTATTCAGGATGTCTCCACCATGATTTAGAAATTATTTCCAAATCAGTTTTTGATACTACACTCAAATATTTTTAAAAAGTTTCAGACTGGATGGTCGAATCTGAACAAGGAAAAATACAAAACTGCTATTGAAGATAAATATTTTAGACATAAAATAGGGAATTTAGATGAAATTCAAATTTTTTTTATAGAACGATTGAAAATCCAACATCAAGTTTTATCGGAATGTCAAAATTTTTTTCTGGATCTTCAAAAACTACGTTATTTAAGCCATTACCACCTTAATCTGGTGATTAATTGTAAAAGTAAATAATAATAACTGCTTTCTTTTCTATATTTTGAATTTTGCTTCCATTTTTTCCAAAATCCATCATTTTCAATATACCAGTATACCTTTTTCATGTACCAATTTTGAAAATAAATAAAGCAAAATCTGGATAGCAGATGTAATTGAATCTTGCAATATTGTTAGGTATTTCATAAAAGAACTCATTGTGCAGTAACTGAAAGAGGCGGCGATAGTGAAATGGACGTGTTTTGTAAGTTCAGAAGATATTTTCAGTAATAATAAAGTGATAATTATTCGATTCTGGATTTATGGAATACCGAAAAATTGAGAACAAAGATGTATCATTGAGAGAGATTGCACATCTACGAGTACATCGACTACGCCAATTCAAAAGTTTTGAAAAGAAATAAATTTAGACCTTACAAAGTCAGAAAAATCCACCATTTTCATTTAACGGATCGGAGAAAATTATTTTGTAGATGGCTACTCAGACAACATCGTCAGGATAATGAAATATGTAATGAAATGTTATGGTGTAGATTCACAAATAATGGAAGGTTTAACAGAAATATGTTTTATCTACAAATTCTACATAGAGCTTCAAATTTCCAAGAAAGATTTGGAGTTAATGTATTACTCCAAATCTCCAATTACACCAAGACATGTATTACTTTAAGTAGACTCAAAAAATATTGGTCCCTACTTTTTAAGGTAGCTTTGACCGGGAGTTGTATGATTATACAGTGGCGATAAGAGAAACGTCGGGAAACACAAGTATTGTGATACAAGTTGAATTTGTTATTACCGCTGCTACAAAAATCGATGAAAAAACTAGAGGTCCATGTGAACGAAACGTCGCATTTCAAATTGGTTTATACCAGATCATAACAAATATGAAACAGTATTGAAGTTCCTCTGTTTTTTGTATCATTCGAAATGAAGGCGGTATAGTCAAAAAAACGAAATTCGTCATTTCTAGTTCTTGGCGAATATTCCAAAAACGACCACCGATATTCTTGATCTGAAAAAAGATTATGATAGTTACACAAAATAGTAAACATTTGTCCAAGTACTCTACTCGAAAAGAAGGGTACTTCAACCACGCCACTGAAGAAGACCGCCGAAGTTGCAGTTGAAACGTTTGGAGATTACAACCAAAAAAGACCACGGCCAAACCCGGAAATCAACCAAAACACAGCTAAATATTTTTCGCTGAAACGGCCTGTATATATCTAGTAGGTTCAGATGATCCACATTAACTTTTTCTGCTGGAGTTTACCAATTGTTATAAGGAAAAGTGCAGCTGTGTATCATCAGTATAATGGGTAAATAGAACAATCGATGAACCTCTAAAATATACATAAAAAATACTAGAGGTCTAAAAATCGAGCTTTATAATTTGCAGGTGAAGCACATCTTCTACAGCAGCAGGAGGTTGCATATCTTAACGAGGATTTAGAAGTGATTTCTAATCGGGGTGGACCTAACCAGGTTCAAGTCATTGCCACAACAACCTAGTCATTGGTTTTCTCAAAAAAGATAAAAAAATAAATATTTCCGAAACGGATATAATAATGCCAGGACATACAAATCCGCTTTCTACGTCGATAAGTTTGTTGTGGGTTAACACAATTTCTATCATATAGTGAATGTTCATGAAAGCCAAACCGTTCAGTCTGTTTTCACTCGTTGTGTTCCTCAAGTAGTTTTTAAGTCTTCTTAGGCTTGAAAAAGTCCTTTCTGGGGTAGCAGTGGAAACAGGTATGGTAGCCAATATTTGTAACAATGTGTAAATATTTGGATATAGTTTTTGGTCACAGTAATCTGAGCATTCCAAAGCTGATTTTGGAATAGTGGAGGTGAGAGTCATAGCTGCTTTCCACACTTCAAGTTCTGCTTTGACTACAGATGTACTTTTTTCAGGCAGCACTGCCGAATACATACAAAATGCCTCTTCAATTTCACAACTGGTTGCAAAATTTGACGGTAACACACCAGATAGTGCCGAAAGTATTTTACGGTATTTTGTAAACTTCTCAATCAATTGTTGAATTGAATGGTCGAGAAATGGGATGAATAAATTTATTTTATAATACGTGGGTATATCAGACGCAGGAATATTACAGCGATTCAACTGCCTTCCGACAATACGTGGCATAAGCATTAAACCACCATTTTCTTCGAGCAACACCTTTGCTTCTTCATAGAGATGGAGGTATTCTTCGTCAACTTTATATCTCAAAAGTTGCAAAGCATTAATAACATTCTCCACGTGGCTGAATGCTGTTACGATGTCTGTGTTAATTGTCTGCAGTTGCTTTGACAGTGACAATGTATAGCTCATGACTTTTTGAAGAGTCACTAGGGACATAACAAAATTTGAAGATCGAAGTGTGTTAAGCATTTGGACGGCTTGTTGCGATGTTTCTTTACTGTGGCTAGATTGGAGTTCTTCGAGAGCATGCACAATCGCTGAATAAATTTCTTTAAATCTTATAACGGCTTCATGCTTGTGAACCCACCGTGTTTCGCACATTGCAAGCAAGCTTTTTTGATGATCAGCCGGTAACAAATCCCTGATTTTTTCTTTCAGAACGGCAGTGCGTTGAGCCGAATGTCTAAAGTAGGAACCAACGGATTTTATGATGCCAACGCAGTTTCGTACATCTGCTTGTGAACATGAGTCAGCAATTGCGAGATTGAGAGAGTGTGCACTACAATGTACATAAAGAGCAAGAAGACAGTCTTGACGAATATATGCTTGGGCGCCGTGCAAATACCCACTCATAGCTGCAGCTCCATCGTAACCTTGACCAACTACATGAGAACAATCAAGTCCATGCTTTTTCAGAGCTGAAATTATAAGATTTGCAAGACCGGATCCTGTCACGTCAACAGTTGGAATATACTCTAAGAACATCTCCTTAACTTTGTGTTGTTTAGCATCATTTGAATCAACACATCGCAAGCACAACGAGACTTGCTCTATCCGCGCAATGTCAGTCGTCTCGTCAGCGAGAATCGAAGAAAATTTAGCTTCCTTTACTTCATTAATGATCTCATGTTGAATAATTTCACCACGAATGTCAATTATTTCATTTTGGATTTGTGGACTCGTGTAAAGGGCATTCTTCTGAGAAGTGACCAAATGCTCAGAAAGATCTTTATTCCCAGATTCGACTGCGTACCGCAATAGTGCTCGAAAATTACCCTCATTCTGAAGTGGTTGTTCAGACTCTGGTGTAACGTGGATCCGTCCCGAATCAGTTTTACCTCTTAAAGGTATGCCTTGTTTGCCGCAAAAAATTATTCCTTTTACGATAGGGATTAGTTTCTTTCGGTTTTCTTGTTGCTGTCTCTTTCTTTCAGAAGACAACTGCTCATCGACTGAAACAGCCTGAGAAGACATTACTTTTAGGAAGTTATCTGCGTGTTTCGAATTTCGTTTGTGATATCCCGATTTTGCATGAGTTTCAAATATTTCTAGTGCATTTTTCCACTTGCAAAAAGGATCGGTTACAAGTTGGCCGAGCCGCTGATGGCCCCCTTTACCTTCATCAAGCGAACGTGTCATTACGACGCAAATTCTACAATATGCTCCACTTTTATACTCAGAATATGCCAACCAGGGGAATCTTTCCATCCATTTCATTTGAAAGCGCAAATTTCGTTTTGTAGAAATGGGAAACTTGTAATCTCTAGGTGGAGTCCAAGGATCTTTTAAAATTTGAGCCTTTAGATATTCATTCTCGATATGGTCTTCAGTCGCATAAAAACCAACATCCAATTTAGAACAATGTGAAGATGACGTAACAGATGAGCTGGTGCTGCTGCTGGTCGGTTCTAGGCTAAGTGAAGGCTCGGTAGTGGTAGGCATGAAACAGGGCACCGGCGACTCCACCGACTCGGTCTCGACATTGGATACTGCAAATAAAGTCGAAGACTCGCTTGTCATCACAATTTTATTGTCAGCATGCAAACTAGTTGTTGGTCCCAAATTCTCTTCTTTACGGGTAGCCGGTGAACCACACCACTTTTTCCAATACTCCAAACCTTTAAGTTTATCGCCTTTTCTTTTAATTTTCTCCATTTCTCGTAACCTAAAATAATAAAAAAAAAGTTCGATATCGACATTACACGGAAAACGAGAAAAACTATAGGGCGCGAATTGACTTCTGAGTGTCGATTTAGTCAAACTGCACGAACGAACGAACGCGTCCGTCTTTACGCAGAGAATGTCTAACTAATACTTAAGTATGTACATGCTCCTAACAAACGTTTTAAGCCCTAATTGACGTTTAGGAATAAGGATTTTTAACAAAAGTTCTTTTTACTTTATATGGCGCTGCTAAGGGAGCTCAGTTTTTTCTAATAAGACGTAACAATATAGTTAAGTGAGGTTAGTATTACAAATTTAGTTATAAAATCATTTATACGTAAGTAGTGGAAATTATAAATCTACGTACCTACTTACGTATCACAAAAATTACAAAATAATCTCTAATAATGGTCACTGTAAATTGCAATCTGCTTTACTAGTCTCACTCGATGATCGTTGGTAAATGAGCGCGACAAGTGCGCGTGGGATACGGAACGGCACGAAAATATACGAAGGTTACCGAAGCGATTGTGACGAAGCGCGGCG
>WOGL01001439.1:0-11392 GCA_015342145.1 Leptinotarsa rubiginosa
AATGGCTAGCTTCTTCATAGGTTTTTACGTCCTGAGCCAATCTCCGATGACTGGATATTATGGCTGAGTAAAGCATATTTAGTTGATTAAGGTAGTTTGGTGTGCTAATATGTGCACCTGGATCAGGTAAATTATCAATAACATTTGTCAATGATTTTCTACCTGTCATGTTTGCTAGTCTTGATTTTTTCAGAATGGGATTCCATTGTTTGTGGATCTCTATTGCCTACCGTACCAGTCGGCTATGGTATCTCTGGTTGGGGGCAATGATTTTCATGTTTTCAAACAGAATCCTGTGGTTTCCTTCACTGAGTGTGTGCTCCGCCACAGCTGACTTGTCCGTTTGGCCCAGTCTGCAGTTTCTTTCATGCTCCCTCAACCTTGTTCCCATGGATCTTTTGGTGGTTCCAATGTATACCTCCCCACAAGTGCACAGTATGCGATATACCCCTGCTGCTGATAGCGGGTCTTTTTTGTCTTTAGCTGACCTGATTCTTTGTTGTTAGTGGGTTTGAAAACCGTCTTAAAGTTGTTTTCCTAAGAGATTTCCAATTCTGTCTGTGACACTCCGTAGATAGGCATCTGCAACCATCTGAGCCTCCTCTACATTTTGAATGGTGGAACTCTTCTTCCCTGAAGAAACTAGCCACTCGCCCTAGCGAAACTTCTGGGAGAAATTCCAAAAATGTATGCCTCCAAACCTGAAATATAGTAACACTGGATACCAATCCAATCATTTTTAGGTGTACTTCAAAGTTCACACCTAGGACCTCTCCTTTTCACTTTATATATCTTCATGATCTCAATCTTGTTTCAGTTTCTGCAAAGTTTTATTGTACGCAGATAACCTGAATATATTTTCAGAGGTAAAACAAAATTTCAACATGTTTCATAAATATTGTCGTTTGAATAATATTTATCGAAATTTAGAGAAATGTTGTTGTATAACATTCACCCGCAACAACAAATTATTTTCATATGATTACCATATTATAAATTTTCAATTTGATGAAGTTAATGAAACTAAGTCTACAGAAGCGATTTGTAAATATGTTAATTATGGACATTTTAACATAATTACAAATAAATTGACTGTTATTGACATTTCAACATATTTACCTATGAGTAATACTGTATTAATTGTTCTTTCAAAATCTACCTGTTTTGTCAGACTTAATCAATTCTGGATTATGCATGTTATCCTATATGGTGTGAATGAATGAATAATTTCAAATGCTTGTTTGATGAACTTCCCTTAAATTAAGGCATCTTAAAAAATAAATTGGAGAACATTCTGAGTGTACTCAATAACAACATGTTTGACTTTCCTCTTGAAGATGATCACTTCGTTATCAAAACACGTGTCGAGGTGTTAAAAATAATGGTTTGCTGTTGGGAAAAAACTCCAGTAATATTCATTTAATATGTTGAAATCAAATGAAAATGTTGGGCCAATTAAGAGCAAGATTCATTCTCTATATTCACAGTGACAATGATATCCAAAGAGTTTGGGAGAATGTTTCTTTTCTTCTATAAGTCTTCAATATACTTTGTATAAGTCAGTGTATTGTTTTTTCTGGTTTAACCAAATGCACCTTCAATTCTATCTGTCAAGTAACATCAACAATTTAACTTTTATGAGTATATTCATTCTTATTATTGAATATAAATATTTTTCAAAAAATTCGGTTGCCACAAAATTTGTAAACCTCTGTAACCTGCACACACAACCAATATGGTAGTTGGGCCCCTGATATATTATTGCTAACACCTTTCTCTGGACTTTCTCCAATTAAATCCATCCATAATACAATATGTAAAAAAATGTATTCTAATATCAGGTACGGATATTTTGTCACCTATTAGCTACTGTGAAAAATGGTCTTCATGAAATTGAGGAGGCAGAGCCTCAATTAAAACTCAAAAATCAAATGTGGACATGCATTTCAGAATGTATATCAAAAAATTTGTTGAATAAAGGACTCTGTTATATTTACACAAAAAAACTTATAGTAACTACTATCTGGTTTCTTCTTCAGTAACAGTACTACAAGAATCATCAGATTCACTAGAGTCGGTTGAATCAGAATCTGTTTCTTCTTCCATTCCGATCAGATTTTCTGAATCATCTTTACAATTAATAGAGTTTTGTAAAGCTTCTTCCGCCCTTTTAACTTTCAGCTCCTCTTCTAATTCACTCCAAGGGTCCATTGTACAGGTGCGATCGTAATAGTTTGACACATCACATTTACTGTCATTGCTTGAATTCTTCCCGAAACTCTAGAACATCAAATTACACATTTACGAAAAAAAAACATGGCAAATAGTATTGATAATGGAAGATCCCTGTTATATTTCTATAAATAAATATATATAATTCTAATGAACTCAGAGGAAAAATCTCATGCAGTATGAAATCTGTAATGAGAAAAAAGAAAATATGAATAACGAAATAGCAGAGGAGTTACTCTTTACCATGTAACTTTGCCATAAAGAACTAAACATCACACAACATTCAGTTATTTCATATTGAAATTTTCGCATATGAAAACGTGCAAGTATATTTATTAATTCAGCCTTTTTTTAAATTGTGGAAGGAACATTTAAATGAAAGAAAAGAAAAAATGACGTCCTATCTTTTCAATGCACAAATAAATATAACTGTCAACAAAACCAATGAAAAAGTTCTTTGAGAAAATATTATTTACTTTCATAAACGATTATGTCGTTTGTTGGAAAAGATACAATTTTGAGAAACTATAACATTTTTTTTATGGAAAAAATAAAAGTCGCAAGTGAATTAAGGTCCACAGAATGTGGACATAATTAATAGCTAAACAACTTAAGAAACATGTTTACGACTTACCCAGTTATTGTTACTTCTATTTCTCCCAAAAGAATTGTTAAAATTTTGACTGTTATTTGGACTGGAGTAAGGCGATCGAATTCCATAATTTCCTCCTGGATATCTATTATTTGAATTATATGGCGAACTACTCCCACGATTCCCTCCTGAATATCTATTATTTTTATTTGTGTGAGGAGAGTGACTTCCCCGATTACCTCCTGAATACCTGTTATTAGGATTAGAATACTGATTCTGCTTTCCAAAATTTCCTCCTGAATATCTGTTATTTAGATTGGAGTATAAGGGACTTCGGGGATTTCCTCCTGAATGTCTCTTTGGATTTGGAGAGCGACTGTCAGAATTTCCTCCTGAATACCTGGGGTTCATGTGTCTAGGGTTGCTAAAACTTGATGGAGATCTAGAAGCAGGAGTATCACTGAAAGGAAGGAATTCCGATGTTTGATCTGGATAACTGTGAGGTGACTGGTTGAAATAAATAAATCCTGGAGAAGAGTTTGTGTTGTTCCACGTTCGTTTCATTATGATCAATATTTCAACTATTGACGGTTAATTAATAACAAAAGACTAAACTATAAACTATAGAGTAATAATATAAATATTATATAAATATTTAGGTTAACTAACAAAATACAAAATATTGACATTTGACAACAAAACCACAGAAGATTGAACTGTGACAAAACACTGAACCCACAGAACACGTAATTCAGCCGAAATCAATAAGAAACAGATTGTCGGCACTTTAATTCCTGTTTTATGTTACTTTGCCTTTGTGCATTTGATCAATAATGAAAATGTACTATGCACGAAAGAGCTTACTGATATATGCTCAACAGGTAGTTGAGAAGAGGTATACTTTTCTTCATTCTCAAATTGACAGGTATATGTCTATACCTGTACGTTTCATAGAATACGCAATCTGAGATTATTGTTCTATCCAAATATTATCGATTTGTCCAAATCGGCGACGGATTTTCAGTTTCTATAGGAAAAACAGGTACCAAGTTCCCGACAGAAAATTTTGAAAAAAATGTTTGTATTCACATGAAATGATGAGCAGGATACGATGCTCAAGTCAAAACAAGGCTCTCCCACTTCAATCCGAAATTATGGCCCTTCAAAGATCAAAAGAAAGTCATACTTTACTTGCTTTTTTGCGCTGAAAAAAGATCGAAATATGCAGGATTTTATCAGCCACATTACCTCCCCCTTTCACTAGTACATGGAGGAACGAGACTGTTTATTTCTCTAGAGATTCAAGTTTATTATCCTCTCAAAAGATGGATAACAAGCAAAAATTAATGGGTTTGTATGAAATGAAAATACCATTTTTAGGGATATATTTATTGCATTACACAAAGAAATATTGGTGACAAACCGAAGTCATTAAGTATATACAAGATTTTACAGATTCAAGATAGATACATACTTTTTCAGTAAACTACTTCAAAAAAATGGTTAAATAGAGAAGGCCTTATGATCACAGTTAAAACAATATTCATGCATTTCGGTATTACAAAGAAGTTTTTTCTTAGTTGGTACTTATTCAATTGGTACATTGTAACGGAGTAGTAAATATTTATTCAACAAGGCAATTTTTTATATTTCCAAATAAGCATTATGATATATGTCCAATGATTTTGAAGAGAATGATTATTGGACCCATATGATACTTCACAAATTTATAAAGAAAAATTCATCGTAATGGACAGTTTCATTTACTCGTACATTATTCTACGGTTTAAAGCTCTTTTATTTAACTTATTCCATAAATATATCAAGATATCTTGAACGTATCATTATTTAGAGTTTTCAGTAAGACATTTAATCAATACGTTACATAATATGAGTCATCTCATTGAGCTAAACATTTTCCGGGAAATTTATTTAATTGACATGATAATATTTTTAAAATATCGATGAGAATTGTGTACAACTATGGTCTGGGTTTATTTTCAGCTCTACCTGTATAATAACTGGACTTTTACAACGAGGACCCCTTTTCCACGAAACCATTATATATGTAATAATTATATAGCATATTCAATTTGAAAGCAATCAAGGCACTATATTTCTGAATGAGACATAAAACTATAATCATATAGACTAGGTGTATATTGAAAAAAAAAGTAATGAGTTCTATGCATTTTTGAGCAGATTTTGGTGAAAATGATAAAAAAAATGGTTTTATAGGTAGTAAATATACCAAATATACCAAATCTATGTAATGTTGTTTACAAATATTCCTCCAGAGTTTTTTAGGGGTTGGAGACCATGGATTGGCGGTAAATTAATAATAACCTCACCATTTCGATCTATAAATAAAAACTATTGAGAAATACCAGGACTTCAAATGAGATCGTTTTTTTAATAACTCTAAAAGTATGATATGTGGTGAATATTCCATACACGATTTGATTATTAAACCCATTTTTGGATAATGCCTCTATCTGAGCTATTTTATAAAAATTCAATAGTCCTTTGTTTACCGTGAAAAATTTCTGAAAAATATGGCGAAACATCAAAAAAAGTTTTTGTAAGAACCAAGGTCTCATCGGTGGTGATATATGCGAAGGTAGTCTCAGAAGTATCCGGCTTGAACTTGAGATAATAATAATAGATTTTATTGCCCCAGACTACAAAATAGAACAATGAAACAAAATATAGACCATACAGGTAAACTCAAAATTGCTAGAGGAATTGCTAGTTTCTTCTTCTTCTTTTTTCCTGCCTCTTGCACAATCAGACTCTCTAGTTTCGAGCTCTTCAATATCTTCGACAGTGTAAGATACCTACACCTCCGGTGATAAGTTCGTGATTTCCAATGGTGGCTTTAAAATTTTGTTCCCTTGCTATTTTCAGGTGGAATTTCAAAACAAACTGCTGCTCTCTATTTTCAGGACACAAATCATTTGCGATAGCGATTTGGAAACCTTTGAAATGATGAATGTTTGGTGAAATCAGAGATTTCCTCAGGAAAGAAATGAACTCTATTATAATAGGAGACTTTTCTGATTTTCCAGCAACAAATTTATTGTTAATATATCAGCCTCAGAAAGGTTCAAGTCTAGTGCTTCGTACAAGTGCGACAATAATGTACTTTCTATTAAGGAATCCTTTTCTATATCGAGCCAAAAACTGCAATGTAATTTTTTCTTAATTTCCTTTTGTATCCAATGGTATTGCGTTTCAACTTTTCAACATCAGTAGCGGTAGCTTCCAACTTTTAAGTTAATATCTGATATACTTTTTGATATTTGAATTTCCAAATATTTAGTTTGAGCCTTCAACCGGCTTCAAAGAAGGCGAATACTGTTTCGTCTGCAGGAAAGGTCATGGCATTGGTTTTTTTGGATGCGCGTGTGATAATTTTCATTGACGACTATCAAAACTATGAAACTATGAAAAACTATCAAAAGCGAGTATTATGCGAACTTACGGCAACCGTTGAGTGGAGAAATCAAGCAAAAACGGCCGCAGATAGCTAAGAAATAAGTGCTGTTTCATCAAGACAATGTACTAACCTCACAAATCCATTATCGCAATGACCAAAAATCAACGAATTGAAGTTTGAATTGCTACCTCATGCACCCTATTCGCCAGATTTAGCCCCTTGGATTATTTTTTGTTCCGAAAGTTGAAAAAAATGGTTCAGTGGTTAAAGATTTTCCAACGATGAGGCAAGGATGTTTGATGGCTATTTTGAAGAGCAAGACAATTCTTATTATAAAAAAGATATCGAACTTATTGAACGTCCCTGGGAAAATGTTTGTGTTTTCTTTTTTTGGCCTGGTACTTCTGGGATCACCTCGTAACTACCGTTATATTTTTTCTTTTGAATACTACACTGTTCAGTTGTTGTACTCTTCAGCATCATAAATATATTTTGTGATTTATCCAAGATTTGCTAAAAAAAGTCCCATCTCCGTGCTAGCAATCACATATTGAGAGATGAGACCTCGCTAATTCTTAACTCGCACAAGTTTCGAGCAGCTAGCAATCACATATTGAGAGATGAGACCTCGCTAATTCTTAACTCGCACAAGTTTCGAGCAGAGAGGGTTGACATTCATATGAGGACGACAATTGGTTAAGTTAAATCATTTTTAATCCACCCTTAAAGAGTCATTGAAATGGAACTAGTAAATCATTTCCACTTTTTAACCCCCAAATGTAAACTCTGACGACTCACATGTTGCGCAAAGAAAAGTTTTTCTCGGCATTTCTTCAGAATTGAAATAAAAACTGAATATTTGTGATAGTTAACTGAGAAACAGTATAACAATATTAGATAGGATGGGGGTCTCAAGATTTTTTTGGTACATCTAAATTGTCCGTCATATAATACAATCTTTCAACAGACCAACGGAAAAATGAACTCGTAAATTTCGATAAACTTATAGCCTTAAGAACAATAAGAAACTAACGAAAGAAGTGTTTTTGAATGTTTTGTGACAATTTAAAGCTCTTCTTCACTTTGTATTTAAAAAAGTTCATATTGGTCCCATTCCAAAAATTTTGAAAATGATCAGTTTCTCTGATCCATTTTCGATAAAATAATTTTTGATCGTTATCCATGATATGCTTGACGTATAATCAAAAACACTTCAAATTCAATAATGATTACATTTGAGGATTCAGTTGGTAACTGTAGTTGAGTGCGGACTTTGAGACGTTTGTTGTGTCACACTTCCTGTGATTCGAGTACATATTGAGAAAGAATAATAATGGTAATTATGAATGCAAATCGTTTTCAAGACAGTATAGTTATATTTTAACTTTTTTGGATTTAACGTTTCAATATGAAAAATAAATGAATCCAAATCAATGATGATCTAGGAAAGCATAATGAAGTGCAAACTGCAATTGATAATGGCCTTCTTGAACGATATGAAATCGCTTACAGAAACTTTATGGACTGGAAAATGAAAGCCAAGGTAAATTCTTGTTCCGAAAATGCCTTGTTAGTTGGTCTCAGTACTCGATGCTGAGGAGTACCTTATATATAAAAAACTGTGTTGATATAACAAAATACGTAAAACTACCTGCATTTTTTAAACGCAAATCTGAAAAATATGCTCCAAAACAGTAATTCCTACCAGGAATTACTTTACAAAATTGTTCAAATATAACTGTTAATTACTATTTTAAATAAAATATAAAAATGAGTTAATGACATAAAAGTATTATTATACATGTAATTTAATTTTCAATACTTGAAAACAACGCAACCGAAGAAAAAGTACAGTGTACAATGCGTAAGAAAATGACATATTTCTCACTCGCTTGATTTGCGGCACGAGCCGAAGGCGAGTGCCAACAAACTTCTGCGCTCGTGAGAAATAAGTCGTTTTTCCCACTTGTTGTACAATATACTATTTATATATTCAGTTTGTATTTCAAATATTCCTTATGGAATTGAATCAGATATCATTCACAGGATTCCTACACAATATACTAAATTGAAAGTAACTGCTAGATATTCGATATTTCGGCAAGTCTTGTGACAAGCTCGTACTTGAAAATGTTTTCTTCACTATTAGCTAGCTTATTTGTATTTTATAGAGCTACACGTCTGAAGTCTCAACTTCAGTTACCACTCATTTGTTAGAATAACGTGAAATGAAAGATTTTAATCTCGTACTGGTAAGATACTTGATAGTTGATAAATTCTCGCACGTCTACACTACTTCTTAAAACTCATATAATTCCCGAGATATTTTCTAGAGTTTTTTGGTAATGAAAAAATACATACCTACTTGCTGGTTAGTTCACGAGATACATAAGTAAGCGGCCCCGCACTTTAGAATCGCACACGTTGGCACCTTTTTTTTAGTGTTTGTAATATCTATTCACCCTTTATTGCTTGAAATATTTACAGGGGAGACGTAAAATGCTAAAAGAAACTGAGGAAATGAATGATATTCGAAATAGATCTTGGGTCTTGGCACACATTTCGTTCCATATCGACTGATTTAATTTCGAAGTTCCATTTAGTCCTCATTGTTATAAGAATTCTAATTACACTGTTATGTAAATGAAAGTGTGTAGTGGAGGATAATGATCAAATATCATTCATTTGTTTTTGTTCCTTCCCGGTGAATAGTGTCGCTGAAAAATTCTAAAAATAAATAATAACAAAACTGAAATACAACAGTATTTCATAGAAGTCAGATTTTGTATCGAATAACACCTTAACAATTAACTTTTTTTTCAACTCGAATAAAGGTCGAAGAAAGATACTATCTTTCTTCAGACTGATGAGAGTGTACTGTTATCATTTTTAAGGGAGAGTTGATGAGATAGGGAGAGGAAAGAGAGGATGAAGGGGAGAGAGAGGTAAGAAGAAAGAGAGGGGGAGATATGGGGTGATAGAGGGAAGGAGATGGAGAAAGAGATAAAAGAGGGAGGGGGAGAGAGGGATATAGAAGAGAGGGGGAAAGGGAGGGAAGGGAGAAGAGAGAGACAGAGGGGGAAAAGGGAGAGGAAGAAGAGGAGAGAGGGATGGAAAGAAGAGAGACAGAGGAAGAAAGGGCGAGAGGAAGGGAAGGAGAAGAGGAGAGAGGGATGAAAATAAAGAGAGAGACAGAGGGAGAGAGGGAGGAGAGGAGAGAGGAATGAGAAGAAAGAGAGAGGGTGGGTGAAAAAGAAAAGAGATAAAGAGTCATATTTACAAATTATGATGGTCATCGAGACATTCAAATTGCTATCCAATATATGAACATAGTTATTTAAATATAAAATTTCTGAAAAACCGAAATTAAAAAAGTAATATATAGACTTTTCATAGAGAACTTCATGAGTAAAAAAAATAGTTAACTCCAATTGTCATACTATTGAAAGTTCGGAAAATACTGAAAAAAATATCTTTTAACCGTTTATTACTTTTAATTTCTGGGATACTAAGATTTGGTCGGATTTTTCAGGGGATTTATTCGTTGTGTTTTGAGATTCTTGACCGTTATTTATTGTATATTTTTTCACAATGTTTTCAACTGAAGATTTTCGTTACCTTCAACTGATTATTGTTTGTTTAATGAAAAAATATACAGTGTGTCCCGTCGTGCCTTCTTCAGAAGTTTGAGATAAAAAGTGATCTTATTAGTAAATGTTTAGTATAAAAAATTTGTTGTGAATACATTGGTCTTTTTCAAATATTGTCCAATATACACAGTAACAATTCGTGTGTTTTCAATATTTGAATTCCACCAGGAAATTACTTCAGAAAAATATGAGATTGCGTGGGTAGGTATAAATCGAGCGGTTCAGAATTTATGCCAAAAGTAACGTCAAGTAGTCAATCTATTTTACAGGCCCCATTTTCATTGAAAACTCGATTGAAGGGTTTGATACATTATGAAGACATAGATAGGTATTTTGTGAATTTGTTTTTTTTATTAACGCATAGTAATTTCAAATGGGTCACTATATATTTTATTCAAAATATAGTCTCTCGTTGAAAACGTCTTTATCAAAATGGAGTTGTATAGAGAATAGTTTTGAGAAAGTAATTATTTTCAACAATCAACTTTTTGAGTAAAACTTGGAATTTCAGAGAACATATTTTTCAGATGAAAACTTTGTTCAGAGGAATTTATTTTGAAAATTAAACAAAGAAATTATTGAAAATTTTCATGAGGAAGTGATTTACAAAATAGTTCATATCGCCAAATGGCTCCATTTGGAAAAAATCATGGACGTAGAAAATTTATTTTTCTACGTCCATGGAAAAAATAGTATAGAGAAATTTCAGGATCCGGTAAGCTATTTTTTTCCGGGGAATCTATAAAATACAAAATAAAAGATAACATGAGAAAAATAATATTATCAAATACCGAATCTCCTAGTATTTCAGTGGAAAGTGCTCGAAATTTGTTCCATATTTTTGATATTATAACTCACTGGAATCGCTAGGTATAGTCATAGGTTATCATGGTGGAATCAAAATGTGAAATAAATGTCAAGTTGTTCAATTTCTAAAAATGAAAAAATATCTCTGTGAGAAACCGATTTGGCCCCATTACATTCGATGAGAATACTTGATCAGCTTATTAACATTATTTCTGGAATAACCTTTGAACTATACACACCCATACAGTTTTTATTTCTTCATGGTGATTTTCTGACGGAATCCTATAATGAAAAGTAATATACCTCATTTCATTTCAAAAAAATCCATCTTTGTTGAGCCATATTTTTCCTGGGTACCCTGTATATTGGATAATCAAAAAACCAAATACGTTGATATATGAAAAAGAATACAAACTGTCACGGCCAGAGATAACTGTGTGAAATATATTTTTCAGGATATTTAACCGTGGTCTGCAGGGTTTTATGCCTGACGTTTCGTCTACAACTGCGGTATACATTAACAAAGGTGATGTGGTAACGGTCGCAGTGCCCGTAATGATTATCTCTTTGTTACGAACGTATTTACTACGATGATAGTATTTGACTCTGGTTTCATATTATTATTAGCGAGTGTGGCTTGGTTTCTCTTCATTGGATGACCTGGCCTTGTTT
>WOGL01001440.1:0-11392 GCA_015342145.1 Leptinotarsa rubiginosa
AATCTTACATATTATTTATGACTTTGTCTACAAGATGTAGTTCTTCAGACAATAAAGTATATTTGATTGATTGAAATAGTGTTTGAGGAATCCTCGATGAACTTAGGTATGAAACACTGACAAAAAATGATTTTTCTGATCCTTTGCCCAAACAGGTTATTAAAATTTTTAATTTTATTCAGTTCAAAAAAGATTACCGTTATTTCAGTAACAATTACTATACCTGAGGAAGGACTGTTCTCTATAGATGCAGTATCAGTTGGAGAAGCAGGAACCGTTGTATATTCAGGAACAGTTATGTAAGCTTGAACAACTGAACGTTCAAGAGTAATTGTATATTCATTACCAGTTGAATACTGGGGTTCAGTTGCATATTCAGGAATATTTGAATATGGACAAGCAGTTGTGTAAGCAGGATTCATTGTATGTACAGGGTTATTTGTATATTCA
This sequence comes from Leptinotarsa rubiginosa, assembly GCA_015342145.1. NCBI lineage: Eukaryota > Metazoa > Arthropoda > Insecta > Coleoptera > Chrysomelidae > Leptinotarsa > Leptinotarsa rubiginosa. The sequence goes on from WOGL01001440.1 coordinate 451, forward strand.
GGATATGTTGTATATTCATTATCAGTTCTATATGTGGGGATAGCTGTACATGCAGGCTCTGTTCTATATGCAGGTTGTATTACATATCCAGGTTGTGTTCTATATACAGGTACGGTTCTATATGCAGGTTCTGTTCTGAAGATAGGATTTGTTCTATATGTAGGGACAGTTGTATGATAATTTGGATAAATATATATTTGACTTGGAAGATGCTCAGCTACGCTACTTTGTTGTTCATCCCATATACTACTTCTCGGTACCAAATGGAATATATAGTTTTCATTTCGTCTATCAAAGTTGATAATGTCACCATTAATTAATTGGTGACTATTCCCGGATTGTATCGCCTTACCATTGACATATGTTCCATTTGTGCTCTGGAAAAGATTTACATTAATCTTCTGATCGTTCAATGAGATAGCAATACATACAGTGTCTTTCAAAATCCAACAGTTGCCATCTTTTTCGAAACTGCAATGGATTCTCGACATACTTTCAGCCAGCATCACATGATTACAATTCCATGCTCTACCTAAAGTGAACTGAAAAAAGGTTACAATAAATTTTAAATGGTCTTTCAATATATATTTTTGATAACATTGGGTTTTAACACCTAATACCAATACATTTCTTTTTGAAATCCCTAAATTTATATAAACTTACCGGACTTGAATTTATTTCAATGATAACACTATTATCACTTTTTACCAGCCTAGGATATTTATCCATTCCTGTTGGTATTTTACGTGTTTACCAGTATGTAACGTAAATAAAATGGAGTTATTTTCTCCTAAAAAATATTATGATAAGAAATGATTCATTGCATATTATTAAACAATGAACAAGCTAACAACCTTGCCACCTTGCCAACCTTGCCACAAAGTAATGAGTAATGAGTAATGAATTGTAATTTGTAATAACAAGTGAAGTTACCAACTTAAGCCACAGAATAATAAAGATTCTGTACTTACACTTAGGCGTGGTGCACATTGGAGAAACTTGTTTCGTGACACATGAAACTGAAGTTGCTTGCAACAGATAGATAAAATTAACACAGACTGGTGCACACAGCGTTTGATGAAACTTTAATTTCATTGGCTTCAGGAGAAAACCGAGTTTCAAGAAATCCGTTAAATCAGTCCAAGTACGTAAATGACTAAACTAGACAACTGAGTTGTCTAGTATTTAGGCTCTAGTTTTTAGTTACTGTCATAATCATAATACCAAATTAAACCTGTGAATTTCTGTAGAAGCATTTATCCATGAAATAATTACACTTTTCACAAAGAAAGAAAAAAAATATATGCAAGGTGTTTCGTTTGCATATTTGTATCCGCAATTTTTGCAGATCCTGTCTTCTTGAGAAATAAACTTAGAAGTTAAATATATAAAAGAAAACGTATGACATGTGACACTATGACATGTTTAACTCATTGCTGCAGATAACCTCAGAAAAGGAGAGGTGTAAACGTAAACACAGAACTATAACTTAGTTCTGTGGGTGTAAGAAAGTCATCCCAGACCGGACTCCCTATGAAGAAATTCTTCAATCCCTAAAGTAGAGTTGTGGACAAGAGGTCCAGAAAGTAAAATGTAAGACTAGTTTTGGATTGCAGGGGAATTTTCCAGGCATATGACCTGGAATGGATCATTTCAGAAAATGAGCTCGATTTTTTCTTATAGCAATTTATTGATTCGCACATTAATCAATGTCATCGGCGTTCATTTGTAGATTCTTTCAATATACAAGTTTTTTGGGATTTTTTTTTCATGATTTTTATCCTGAGAATTTTCACCTTTAATCTCTCAGTGCGCACCTCCCGATTCATCAAACACCACCGTCAAAGACTTTTGCATGAAGGAAACCAAAATATCAAAGGAGAAAGTTGATGAGATTGAGAAAACTCCTGATGCTGATATAGATGACGAAGAGGTACTCTGTTATTCCCACTGTATAATGGTTAATTTCAGGGTAATTGATGAAGACGGCGCTATTACTGTGAAGAAATTCAAAAAATTCTCCGATTATTTTGACATGGAGTGTGTGAAGAAGATCCCAAAAATTGAAAATTGCACAGATTTAAGTGCTTTAGACGATTGCGAAGAATAGCACTTTCAAAGACTATGGTAAAAGTGTTTTGTGTCCCATCCAATGTTGTGATAAATTTCTTGAGGCAATAAGATATGGTATTTAAAATATTACTGTCACTATGAATTCTGATTTGAATATTACACAAAAAGTATACTTTTTTTCATTTGTGGTTCAATCCCTCAAAGTATTCCTGGATAATATGCTAGGATAATATGGATAATATGCTAGGCTAGTAAGGAGGCTACTTCAGGATCCAATTTGAGAAAAAATATTTCATAAAAAAAAGAGTCCTGAACGTCTTAGCTCATGAATTAGAGTGCACTGAAATTATTTTTTGTGTGGGCCAGAATATGGAATGATTATTCATTCAAATGGACTCGAATTTCTTCATGAGAGGTAAACGGGCATAATCACTGGCAGTTTCTCGCCAAAGAACTTAAGTGTGTAGGCGCGCTTATAATGGAACCAAAATTAATATATTCGCTAGATAGGTCTTACAGGCTACCAGGCATGGCTACGAAGGTACCCAGACCTCAATCTGTTTACCAGCTGTCGCCCCCCTACGAATGACAACTCTCGAAAGTCGAAATTTATGCGAGCTAAGGACTATCGAGGTCTGACCTTTTAACGTGTGATTCCTTACACGGGTTGGACGATAGGAAGTGGAAATCGATCATCAGGCCTTGCGGTTCGAACCATCGGTTCACACCGAGTCGATTGGGTGAGTTGAGCTAAACACTACGTCAATCCGCTAGGCTACCGGATATTTCCTGTGGGGTCATCTTGAGACATTGGTTTACAGCACCTGGATAGAACTTGAAATTCCCCCTTTTTTTTGTAAAACTGTTCATAACAAATATGATTATAGGAACACAACATACTGTATGATAGAGTTGTTACCATGTGAAATATCACTTACATGGAACACCATAATTCTCAATGGCGTATATAAGTTTCAGAATAGGTTTGTTCTGGTTCTCAGTTCGTACTGTTTCGGATAGTCCAAAATCAGTGAGTCAGTTGTGAACTGAAAAGGTTAACGCGACAAGATGCTCAGTATTTATTTGAGTGACTGTTAGGAACAGTCCGGGCAGAGAACGAGAACAAGCCAAATAAGACACCTGCCTTATTACTTCATCAGCACCTTCTTGGAACATTACAAGCTCTCATTCGATTCAGAACATTACGATTTCAAGTCAACAGTGACAACAAATAGGAAAAATGTATTTGAGTACAGTTTTTTGACCCTCAAATACCAAATCAAAACTTACCTAAAATTAGAATGAAAGATAAAACTGGAACCTTTGGCGTAGAATAAATTCAAAACAAGCAATTTTCTCTATCACCGGAAATGCAATACTATTCTCGACCCGCGTTTCACCAACCAAGTTGGCGTCTTCGGAGTTGAAGAAAACTGAAAGTGACTAACTTTATACACTTGTATAAAAATTTTTCTCACGGTTCAGATTGAAAAATTTTTTTTCAGGAGTTGTAAAAGGAGGTTTCCAAGCTCCAAGAATTGTTCCTTAAACCTGAATCAAGGTCAGATTTTCAGTTGCCAGGTTAGTCTACATTTGTACTCCATTTTTACTTTCACTCTGTCAAAAGTTATTTTGTACTGATGGAAGTTATCATTACCACTACACTAGTGATTGTTGAGATACGCCTTTGGCGTATCTCGTCATAGTTGTTGCTGTTGTAGTTGAGGACTAATAGGACATCTACTCGATGAGTGTCCTCTTATTTCACAGTAGTTACAGTAGCATGGATGTAATTTTGTGCATGTGTACGTTGAATGCTGAAAAAAATAAATGAAAAAAAACTCAGGGGAACATGTATTTAAAAAATATATAAAACTAACTAATAGTAGAATATGAAATAGCAGTTGAATTTAAAATATAGTAACTCAAGTTTTTGTTATCAGACTGGAATATCGTAAAAAATTACTTATTCAAAATTGATATTCTTAAACTTAGTTATGTTCAACAACCTGAGATTCAGACATAAAGAGATCCACACCAGTGATTACTCTGATGCATTATAATACTGGAAAAAGATTCTAATTTTGTTAATACAAAACACGAAAATGAACATCAGGTAGACCTCTAGAAGGACAATTTCTGGGCGAGTGTCCTCTTATATCACAGTAGTTACAGTATCTAGTTGGAATGTACAACAGCTCTTGATTAGTATCGGCCCCTTGCCCCGACCTAGAAAGAAAAACTAAGCATTGAGGGGGAGATCAATAATTTTCAATTCCAGGGAATATTGAAAGAAATTGAATGAATTCAGGAAAACACTGAAACATTTATTGTTGAATAAAGTTTATTACATCAGCTCCAATGAATTATACCTCCGTTATGAATTTAAAATTTCTTACCCTACAAATAACTGAATGACGTCATGTACCATGATTTCATTGTCACCCAGTATATAAAGATAAATGAAAACTTTTTATGAAAATAATTACGGGAGAAAAAATTATCAACAACTTAGCTAACAAAAAAAATTAATTTATCAGAAAAGACGATATTTCTAATTAAACAATTGGAGAATTTAATTACCAGATCAAAATTGTAATCGTTTATATATTATATCAATGTATATTGTATATATTGTATCGTGTATATATCGTATTGTAATGTTCTATATATATTTTAAGTTATTGACATAACATATGTACATACTGTACCACAGTGGCAAGTAAATAAATAATAATAAATAATATGTATGTATATTGAAGTGTAAATCACATGTTTGTACTGAACATCTTGATGTTCTTGATTATCTCGATGTAATATTTTAACCTTATGATTACCTTCTAATTCTCAAACTCTAACATGTTTGTAATCTAATTTCAGATGTGTTAATTTATTTTAATGAGTATATATTCATATTCATATTTTTTACTTCTCAATTTATGACCACCATTGATTGTGGAATCTTAAGATGTTTGTAGCCTGATTTCAATTGTGCCATTTGTTTTGACATGTCTATAAACCGTGTGTTTCTCAAGACGAATAAAGATATTATTATTATTATTATAATACTCATTCATATAAGCATAACGTTGTGTAGTGTTCCTTTGAACGTGTTTCATTACCATTATGAAAGTTTGGAGTACGAAATGAGTGAGACAAAGTAATTTGCGTTTAATTTAATGTTCATTTATTTGAGCATAGTTGTTTCTGATCATTTATTATAAATTTTTTTCATTATGCTATTATTTTTATTCAATTATTGTTGGTGTCTCAGACTTCACATTGTAATTTTTTGACCTTACTACTTATCCGTTCTTCATCAAACTTGCATGACGTGATTGATGTGTAAGTGTATAAGTTGTAGTTGTTAATAACTTCTTTGAAATTCCAATTTTTATATTTATAAATGACCTTGTCAATAAGATATTATCTTCAGACAATGAGTTATATTTTAAATTTTATTAATTTGAGTGATTTTTTTACAGGCTGTAACTGAAAAAACTTCTGTGCATGATCTGCAACTCAAAAATGGACTTGAAATCAAAAAATTCAATTTATTTTCTTTCCTTCAAAAGTTTCCTACTTTCTGTATAATGATGGAGAAAAAAACAAAAAGATTTAAAAAAATAATCTCATAATCTCACCTGAAAAAATTCGCCCTTTTCAATTAAATCAAAGACTGGTTTGCAAAAAACTTGTTTACTTATTTTCTGAAGGTAATAAATTACCAGTAATTATAATTAATGTCAACTATTTAATATATTTATAGGTATCTGCAGTTGGTATATATTAATAAATAAAATAGATTTGATAAGGAATGAAAGATTTAATGTGCTTGTTCAAATGCAAGTGATAAAATTGTGTCTCAATGTATTGTTGATAAAAAAAGCTTATTGATTTTTTTTAAATGATCAAAGACAAATTACCTCTTGGAAATGGCTGAAAGCATCTTTTCTGAAACAGGATTATAACAAAAATATGATTACACAATAACATTCTGAATGGGGAAATCCAATGGAAACATATGTGCCTATAATCAATTTACCAATTTATTTATATTATTGATACACTAAACAGTGGATCCAAATGATAAATATTTACAGACATATTGTCAACAATGAAATTATGTATATAATAATAATAAAACGTTGCAGTACTCTCAAGTGGATGTGGTTAGTGCTCCATTTCTTATCAAGTTATTTTGTAACCATTAAATTATCTCACTTCTTGATAATACATTGAGAAATGTTCTACTTACAAGAAATCCATAGGGTAATCCAAAACCAATGCATCCACCAATAATGGGTCATGATTTCCACAATTTCAACCACATTTAGAAACTAAAAAGTAACACATTGCCAAATTAGTACCAAATTTAATTACATTACCTGAAACAATGGGTAATGCAATACTGCAATAGCCAATTTTCACCTACGGTTTTTGACGGACCTGTTCTTGTGTTTACACTTTCAAATCGATATAAATACACAATTGAAAGCGAGTAAGAGAGCGCTGACACACTTCGACAATAACAATAATCAGCATTTACATACCTATTGTATTTTCCAGTACAGTCATACTCATCGATATCTCAATAAATTGAATTAATTATATCTTCCATACATTGTACCTTTTCAACACAAATGTCAGAACATAAGCGAGGTATGTAAAACTTCACATGAACAAGAGGCCACACAAAGATTAAACATTCATCGGGTATCTTCGGTTAAAAAATCTACAAGGATTTCAAAAATTGAATTGAATGAAATTTGTCAAGTTTGATAAATAAACGAGGGAATAGAAAATTATCAGATTAATCATCATAGTATAATCCCTAATAAAAAATGGACTATATGGCATGAAACACGTATTTTTTCTAAGTTGACTAAAATGTTCATTTGTCAATAGTGTCAGTTGTTATGTTGATCATGCCGTTACCTCCACTGAGGTTATGATCAGAAAGAAACCAAAATCGTAATTATAAAGTCTAAAACTAACCACCACCTCATATTCCTGAAAAAGTGGTGACATTCAGATCATGGTTTCCTTAAAAATGAGTAATCAAACGTCAAACACGTCACCGGCAAATATTGGTCGTTTACCCATATTTTTCATGTTGTTGTTCATATATTCAAAAAAAAATATGTGGAAAAATATAGATAGGTATCTTGTGTCCGCCTCATACAAATTCTGAAAGACTCTTTACACTACAACACTGGCATCGATTTTAAACCCTCTTCATAGGCACGCCACTGACCGATCGGGTTTGATCGGGATTTTTATCAGATACTAACCATAGGCACTGTAAATATATACATATGTAAGTATATTTAATATCTATGACAATTTTACACTTCTACAAAGTTGACACAATGTGTCTGAAGGTTTTTCCGGGTTTTCCTGCAGCTGAAAATTTTTGTTGTTTCATAATTTCACAATTTGTTTTGCTTTCTTTTTTTATATGATTCTATAATTAAAAATTCACTCTTAAAAAATCATTTATTAGACACAGGATAGAAGTTGCCACATATATTCGATTCCTAATGGTGTGAATACTTCTAGATAGTTTTTCCGAAAATAAGCTGAAACTGAATTCCATATCGATTGCTATCAATTTTCTTTTTTTTACCATCATCAAAGATGCCAAGGAACACCAAACAACATTTTTAATCAAATGTGTTGGCAACACCTTACTATTGTGGTATGTCAAATCACAGAATAGGAAGCAATAACCAACGTGAACTTATCCACTTCTACACATATAAACGACGAAAAAAAATATGACACACTAATTTTCCCTTTTTTCAACATATGGAAGTATCAATGCTATATTATAATATAACTACATAAAAATATGCAACTGAGAAATCCGCCCAGGGACCTGATATCAAGGGTTTCAAAGAAAACTGAAATTGACCCTTTTATGGAAAAAAATTGCTAGTGAACTATGTAAATGAAAAAGTTTCCCAGGTCTCAGGAGGGGGTTGGTGGAAGTAGTTACTCTGAATAATCGAATAACTTGTTTCAATGAAACAGTACCGCATTCTCATTTTAATATATGTGTTTTCCGCCAATTCTCGTTAATTCTCAACTCGTATGACGACGTAAGATTGCGACAGTTGGTTAACTTGAACCTGATGAAACCTCACAAACTATATAGAATGTATAACCAGGGTTTCTTTGCGCTAAAACATATATCAGAATCAGAATGCAATTGGAACGAGTTGTTCGATTATATAGAGTAACTACCCCACGCCCCCACCAACCCTCTCTTAAGGCCTTATAGACTGTGAGGAATGGTGTAATCTAGATTTTTTTCGAATATTCATATATTTTTCAAAGGCAGATAATGTATGGTACTATTTCATTTATAGAGTTCACCACCAATTCTCTTTCATTAAAAGATTAATTTCAGTTTTTTCAACTCCTTGATAGAGGGTTTCTGAGCGGATTGCTCCGTTGCATCTTTTCATGAAGTTAAATATTAGGTATAACATCTCCATAATGATCTAAAAAAAGGAAAATCAGTGTGTCATAATTTTTTTTGTCGTGTATATTTGTGTGGATGTGGCTAACTTCACGTCAGTCAAGCAATGTCAAATTTTGTGACGTGTGTCATCAGATGTTGAATGAATCTTGGTGATGGCATGGCTATTTTACTATAACCTGTGTACGTAATGTAATAAAACAGAAAACTGCAGGTGAGTTATTTATCGCTCTGTTTTCATTCTTATCTTATCAGTAAAATAACCAATGAGTAAATGTCAGTAAATCTTGGCGGCTATTTCAATTTGTAAATTTCTGAAACACTCGATTTTTCAAAATATATAGTGTTTGTTGCTTCTGTGCGTTTGGCTTCGTAGGATTTTTATGTTATGTACAATTATAATTGATTTATCATCACGAGTTTTTAACGACTGCCAATATTTTCAAATGAGCAATCTACAATCTGCATTGAAGGATTTTCATAGTTGCCTTCTTGAGCAGATATGTTCATTAGTAAGGCATATTCTAAGAGATTAAGAAACAATTATCTTTATTCAAAGATAATACTTAATGTTAAAGTTGCTTTGAGCTGTACCAATTAAAAAAATATGGTTTTATATAATTAGGTATTCAATTCACTTTTCACTTTCAATCATATTTAGTTAGGAGGTGTACTGAATTATATGATCAAATTTCATATTTGCCGTTTCACTTATCACGATTCCATAATAAAATATTTTTTATTTATCACTGAACAAAGAAAGGTCAAATCAGAGTTACTTTGAGATCAATCGCGTATTTACATTTCTTGAAAAGGCAGTCATGGAAGCTATAGGAATTTCCTGATTAGTGTAGTTTTCGTCAAATGGCCAGCGATTTCTTTTATTATATTCTGACAAGTATTATACACACTTTCATCTTAAGGATATGCTCGATTTTTTGAAATTATGAAGGAACTACTCGTATTAATTAATCGGCGAATGAATGAGATATACCAAACGTACTACTACTATCTTCGTTTCCTTTATTTATGTGTGGGAGTTGATACCCAAAAGGTAATCTCCGAAAATAGAACGCTAAAAAGAATAGAATTAATTCGAAAGGGGTGATGGTACCATGAGGGCCGAACTTATTTATTTGTGCCTCAGAATACAAAAACTTTCCTAAGTAACTTGTGAATTTCTTTTATTTTTCGTTATATGGTTATGGAAACGTTAAATTTTAAATAAAAAGTTTTTTTCCATTGATTTTTAAAGGGACTGACCCAAGTAATACTTGTGAGTTTGGCACAGTTGCTTATTATTCAACAGCTCTACAGCATGTAGATGATGTCAACTTCTCAGTGGAATTTCAAAAATTTCAATGTTATAGATTTTTGAAAAAATCTGAAAAAAAAACATTCGACGATTTTTTATGGCAGTGTACCAGAACTGCAGAAAGGCCTTAAATCGCTCTGAGATCGGTGTCTGTGCGAAAGTAGTGTTTAAATCGTTGTAGATTAAATCCATTTAGAAAAACCGTCCCGAGAAGTATTTTCAGAACACATTGATATGCCGCTTTGTCTTTTTGGGTATTACTAATAGACTATTCCTACCCTTTTTATACATTGGTTGAATCCGAGAGACTTTTCAACAGGAAGGAAAACCTTTTTTTTTGTAAAAATAATTTTGTTGTGTACAAAACTATCGGTCATTTCATGTGTGATGATACCTACGTATTTTATCATGACTAAGAAGAATGAACTGTTTCATAACATTGTTAAATTAAACGCTGCCCAGAGATAATTTATGTCTGTCATTGTTGATTTCTGGGTGGTGTTTTTCTTAGAAAATTGATTGTGGAATGATATACAAATTGCTTTTCATTATACACATTCAGGCGTATTAATTACATGTTAAAATATGAATAATTAATTCGAGAAACAGAGATAATCCATAATACCAAATGAATAAAGTCAAAAATGAAGAAAAAACTATTCACGCATGTATGAAAAATGAGAAATAATGGAAAAGAAGTTATCGTTTGTAGCAAAGATCTTTTTCGAGCGAACTTTATCTTCAACAAAACATAAATGGCATTGTTTCATGTAGGGTTTAATATCGTTGACAGTAGTATGTACTCCAAAACAAGCACTGCCCCAAACATCAGAACTGCAGCACTCTTTTCGACGCTAGTTTCACCAATCATGTTGGCGTCTTCAGGGTATATACCAGGTTAGTCTTCTAGTCGCCTCCTGAACCCCCTTTCGTGTAATTCAATGTTTATATGAAAAAACTGTTTCGAGAGGGCTTTTTCTTCCAGTTTGTGTCTGAAAGTTACTTCCTTGTACGATATACACCTTCTATACTAATATAAATGTGAAAGTTTGTGAGGATGGATGTAT
>WOGL01001441.1:0-11391 GCA_015342145.1 Leptinotarsa rubiginosa
GCTTTTTTTTGTTGCACTTAACACCCCCCTTAGAAAATCTGACGCGCTTGAATACATTTTTTTTCTTTTCACTTTTAACCCTTATGTACAACGACCCACATCATGCAAACGGTCAGATTAACATACCAACATTATTAAAAATACGTAGGATATTGATGCTATCAATATCTGACGCGCTCGAGATTTCACTCCAAACACGACTCTACAATGTCTATAGATTATAATTTTTTAATTTTCTTTTGAGAATAATCTGCCCACCAGAAGAATCTTAAAAAATCTTTTTCTTTTAGCGTATCTGGAGAAAAACCATTTCATTATCGAAAATATCCCAAATTAATTCGATACAGAATTTGAGTAAAAGTAAAGGAATTATTTCAAAAAAATTAGGACCTTTTTGTAAACAGTCATTCAATGAGTTACTCCGTGTATTTTGGCTGAAGCATAAGAAAAGGGCGAATTCTTGTCGTTGAGCTGGGTTGATGACTGCGTGACTTCTTTCGTCTCCTCTCCGTGACTTTCAACCTCGTCAAAGATTTACAATACTTCCCAATTAGTTAAAATTCGTTAAAATTAAAATTGTTTTATAAAATTGTCTTAAAGATTCCACTTTCAAAGTCTCCTTTGACTGAACTTCGGGTGCCTATTTTGTGTGGTTTTAGAGGGATGTGAAAAGTAAATTAGGAAACGAGTTCGACAATTGCATGTGTTATACATATGTTGAGTTTCAATATACCAGTTACATTTATGAATTTAATTTGTTGGTGGCCACAAAAATACAATACTCTCACTGATCTTAACAAAATAAAGTACAATAACATGCCCAGCATTTTGAATATTCTGCTAGAGATCTGAATATGTATATTGGAAGTGATTTTTTTTAATTTCTGTCTCAACACTAGATCAATACATATTCTAATGACTTGCTAGCTATACTATACAGCTTTATTGATATAGAAACAAAATTATTTTCATACGAGATGCGTGTTGTCTCGCCAGCTTGATCTTAGTCATCTTGTGTAGCCGCCGTTTAATCTCTCGAACCACTAGGCCAGGTTTCTGTCCACCCGATTCGGGAAATTGACTGTGTACACGACGGTGTTAATTTGCCAGATGATAAAATTATTATTATTATCATTATTATTATTTACTTCAGACCAGGGGATGTCCGTTATTAAATAAATGAATAAATGCTCCATTATTACAATCCTAAGAAGTGCCATAAGAGTTCTGAGATCTTTGAATGAAATTCATATTGGAAGCACTAGTAAAATCAAGTATTGGAATGAAATGAAACTTAAACCATCAACCGTTTAATGCATCTTCACCACATGAAAACCTTTATATAAATTATGTCTTTTCAGTTTTTCACATTCCATCCTCGTCTATTGCTTGTATGCTATATGGTTCTGGAACTAACAAAATTCAGAGAAACGAGAAGAGACAGAAAGAAGAAATAACACAAGTTCAGGCTGAATAATATGAATTGTAGTAAGATTATTGAGCAGATTAAGCTCTAATCTCCAAAAATGAGTTATTCAAATGTACCTAAAGGGAGGAAATGGCAAAATATGAGAGAAAACAAATAATGTTGAAAAATTGCATAGGAGTAATCACTATTATTATTTTATTCATTGCTGTGTATTTTCCATCTAGACATGCTAGGCGTTATGACTATATTGTCCTAGAAAACATTTTAAATGAACTAGACTTTCGAAAAGCTGGAAACGTAGATTCCAAACTTCAAAACTGCTCCTACAGAGATTTGATAATGAAAAATGAAGATGTAATCGCACTGCCAGAACAAATTCGATTTCGGAAACCTCTACCAGGTGAATGACTTATTGAAAAACTTTTTATTTTTGTGTTTTGTTTTTAGTGTTTTTGAAAATTCGTCTATATTTTAGTTTGTACATTGTTAATAGGAAAAAATGTTTTAGGTGGTGAATATAAACCAATCGATTGTGCACCACTCGTCAAATCAGCACTTATTGTTCCTTACAGAAAACGGCAAAAGCAGCTAGAATTTTTTTTGAAGTACATGCACTCGTTTTTACAAAATCAAAGTATACATTACCGAATATTCGTTGTTGAACAAAATGACACCCTGGCATTCAATAGAGCAAAAATGATTAATTACGGAGCTAAAGTGGCTATGAAATTCCAGTATCACTGCCTCATACTCCATGATGTCGATCTTATTCCAATGAATACTGCGAATATATATGGATGCACCAAATCGCCTAGGCATATGTCAAGTAGCTTGGATACATTCAGGTAACTGCCCACCTCTAAATTAGTTCAGAATAATAGTATAATAACAGTATAATAGTCTAGATTTAGATTATTTCTGTCTTCAATACAATCGTGATTATCAGGATCTATGGAGGTTATAGTAGAACATCTGATCCAAAATGAATCTTGATGCCAACACAATAACTGTTGGCATAAGATAATTATTCGAGTTGTTTCTGAGTATTTCAGTAGCGAGAAAAGTGATGTCTAAATTTTAGCCTATATTATTCTATATCCAACCCTGCAGCGAGGCGGCCGAGTGAGATGTCACCAGTGGAGGTGAGAGTCATCCTAAATGATGCCTCATTCTAACGTATGTGTATCCGTGCTGAACAAATGTATGACTCTTAGCTCACTTAGTGTCACGTAAACTTCGAGATACTGGGCGCCCTCCTCATAGAAAACCTTGTGACAGTAATGCAGGGCTCTGCCATGATGGACCTCACTTCCGTAGCACTTCTAGTGGGATTCTTACTGGACCAAGAATTATCCAAAAAATCCGACCCTGGGTTGTCAGACGTCCACTAAACTACCCCAACTGTCTTCTATATAACACCGGATCAAGACCAAGAGTTTCTCAGTTATTTAATTCTTGCTCCTTTTAACAAGAGCAGGATATCTTATGAATCTATCTTGCACTAAATAGTTATGGAAGCAGAGTCTGCATCAGAAGAGAAAAAAACTGCTTTCAAGCAGGTCAGCAAAAGCTTACAAAGAACGGTGATTCACCCAAACCAGAGACTAAAAAGCTCTGCAAGGATGAATATAATGTATCATTAGGTGTAACTGTCTTACACATACTCTCATATGGGTAGGTTTCTGCGGTGATTGAGGTAGGAATCTTGCACCGTGAATATAAGACAACCCTAATATGATCAACCAACTCGAATCTCTTCAGTATGCCATTATGGTTGGCATAGAGGAGAGGGCTTCACGGTTTGTGGGTGCAGTTAGTGCCGTTCAACCATAGGTAAGGTTTCCCTGAAATGCGTCATAGAAGACAATTCGCAAGCCACACAATTGTGTTGCTTACCTACCTGGTGAAAATAGCCGCAGAGTGACCTCGTATCAGGTACTCACTAATATGAAAAAAATGTACCATAGTTTATCAACCTTGGAGTAGATTTTTCTTTAAAAGAAAGTTCAGGCCTTGGTAGCAAAACACATACTGTGCCTGCGCCGCCGCGTACCTGATAGATTTTTCACTCTTGTCAATCAACCTGAAAGATCAGATTCTAAATAAAGTAATGGGCTTCCTTAAGAAGCTGGTTTTATTTGGTCAAATTTGAAGAGATGTGAGCCACAATAAACCCTCGCGGGTTGAAATTGAGGATCAAATAGGCCCACTCACTTTCAACCTATCTACCGCTGAATCTCGTCTACCCTTTTTGCAGATATAATCTTCCATACTTGACTCTCTTCGGAGGAGCAGTTGCAATTTCATCTGAACAATTTCAGAAAGTCAATGGCATGTCCAATAAATTTTATGGATGGGGAGGAGAAGATGATGATTTTTACAGGTCTGTATATACTATAGAATACATACTATATTTTTTACCGATAATCAAATATTTTAAACTCAAAAATGAAATCATTAAATCATTGGTGATGTTGATCATAGCTCCAAAAAGTATATGTCATCTTTGAATTTGATATGTGTTTGATAAGTAGAATTTGGAACCTCTGCCGAAAAATGAATCTATAGAAAACATTTTTCCCTCACTAGAACAAAAATTACTGTCTCTAGACGCGCGTTTCACTAACCAAGTTAGCATCACCAAATGACTCGATCATCTTCATGTATTTTGGTTTTGGTGAGGGAAAAAGTTTTTCAATAGAGTCCTATTAGCAGCCTCGTATATATTTAATATTTGAGGATTGAGTTCTCTGTCGATCCCATAGATGGCGTCTTCGTAAGGGATATGTCATCGCCCTTTATATAGGCCTGCCCTTTAAAGACAGTCGAGTCCAGCAATGCATTTGGGATTCAGCCTAGCACCACTAATGAGACCTATAACGGGTCAAAACAGCGCTGCCTAGTGTTATGTTTGGGCTTTGGTTTTCAACCTTATGCCTTGCAAAGCAAGCTGCGGTGAAAGACATCGAATCTCTTCGGCGCGTCGGTCTATGGTGACACCACAGAATCAAATCAAAATCACGTGATGTTTTTGAAGCTCGTTCAAAGTTGAAGCAAAAAGTCCAGAAGTCACCTCGTCTACGCAGTTGAGAGTCGTTCAAGGTAGAATCCTCAAAATTTCGAAATGACCACATGACATGGCTCGAGTTCATTTGAGCACTTCCTCAAAGTCACCTTGGCTACGTCGTGTGACGTGATCAAGGTCGTTTCAAGGTTAAAAGTGGTGGGAGGAGGTTTTGAAATCGGCTCAAACCAACTACTTCTTATATAAATTATATCAAGGAAAAGGCACTCTCTTGGGCAGGTAAGACAGATAACCAAGTTATATTGACCTTCATTTATATGTACTGGTCTAGGAAGGAAAAAAGCAATAAAGTTCAAAATAAACTATTTATAAAGATGTGTAGATCATGCATAGTGGTTACTTTCAGATGCAAACTGGAAAAAAAGCCCTCCTGAAACAATTACTATTCAGTTTGTACTCCAAACATTCGTTATGGAATTGAAAGAAATATCATTTATATGAATGCAATACATTTAATATACAACAGAGTTACAATATAAAATTTCACTTACATAGAACACAATTATCCTCAATGGCGTTAACTCATCAGTATCGTTATGGATAACATTACAAGCCGAAGTTCTCATTTTTTCAATAACATTACGACTTTATTTCATCAGAAGAGGCAAATTTACTCATGACACGAGTGGCACTTTAATTTTTTTTCCCAAAATTGACTTGGACAATTCCTCCGAAAAATAAAGGAACCTTAATATTTCTTCAGATTGTAAAATGTGACTTGAATAATTTCATCAATGTAGAATTTAAGTCAGCTGAACAACAATTTTGATATCATTGTTCTCACAGAAACTTTCAAAATCACAGATAAAAATATTTTTGGGTTAAAAGGATATAACACTCTCTATAATGAATCCTTCTTTAACAAAAATGATGGAGTAGTAGCGTTCATCAAAAACGATATTCAGTTTGATCAAACCAATGTCGATTTAGGGGATATAAAGGCTCTCGAAATAAAAATGAAGATCACTGATAAACAATTTATTCTCACGTCAATATATAGATCACCAAATTCATGCCCACTCAGTTTCACTGAGCGTTTATGTGAATACTTACAGAACCTCTGTTATTGTGATATTCATATCGTTACAGGTGACGTAAACATCGATTTATTATCTGACAATGAATATATTGAGGAATATAAGAGTAATCTAGAATATTTTGAGTATATTTCTTACATAAATGATGTTACCAGACCAAAAAGTTCAACATGCCTTGATCATTTTTTCATCAAAGCAAATGTTTCGATTCATGATAATACAAAATCATTTATTTTTAAAGAAAAAATTAGCGATCATTTTCCCACCGCAGTTGTTTTGAAGGTAGGAGGGGCAGAAAATAAAAAGACAAAATTTATGACAAAAAAATATATCAACTATCACAAACTCAGAACAGATTTACTAAATGAAACCTGGTTCGAAATATTTGAACAAAATAACAGTAATGATATAGCTCATATCTTTATTGATAAATTGAAGTCTTTCATCCAAAAAAATACTAATGAAGTAAAAATAAAAAAGAGGAAGAATCACAAAAAGTGGATTACACAAGAGTTACTGGTATCAATTAAAGAAAAAAATGAATTATATAAAAAAATGAAAGTGAATCCACATGATGCGGAACTCAAAGATTTATATAATTATTACAAAAATAAATTAAGAAGACTTATTTCAAAAGCAAAGCGAACTTACATCCAAAACGAGATCAATAAAAATAAAAATAAATCTAAAGGTCTATGGGACAGTGTAAATGAAATTTGCAATAAATCGAAATCAAAAACAGAAATTAGTAAAATAAAAGTAGAAAATAAAACAATTTGCGACAAAAAAAATATAGCAAATGCATTTAATGAGTATTATAGTGAAGTTGGGCAGAAATTAGCCGGCAAAATAAAAACACCTGATAATTTTAATGAAAAAGTAAACAGAAATGATCATTGCATGTTCTTATTTCCTACAGATATTGATGAAGTATTACAGACTATCAAACAATTGAAATCAAAAAAATGTCCAGGAAATGATGATATAAGTGCAGATGTATTGAAAAACATAAGTGATCTCATTGCAGAACCGTTAACATATATGATAAATAACTGCTTCGCAAACGGACTATTTCCAGACATTTTCAAAACTGGTGTCGTCAGACCTTTATATAAAAATGGGGACAAACTTCAAATAATCAACTACAGACCCATTTCGCTAATCTCTAGCATTACTAAAATTTTAGAAAAAGTTATAAAGAAAAGGATAGTGCAATTCACAAAAAAATATAACATCTTATCAGATGACCAATATGGCTTCCGAGAAGGAAGGTCGACAGAAGATGCAATATATAGACTTACTACTTCCATATATAAATCAATAGATATCTCAAAGCCATCACTGGGCATCTTTGTCGACCTTTCTAAGGCATTTGATACCGTTTGCCACAAAAAACTCCTCGAAAAACTTGAGTCTATCGGTATGCGAGGTAAAGCATATGATTTAATGAAGTCCTACCTCACCAATCGCCAACAGTATGTGAGCATTGATGGTGCGGTAAGCAGTTCGAGAAGAATTATTTTTGGAGTCCCACAAGGCACTGTATTGGGCCCTGTGTTGTTTACCATATATATTAACAGTCTACTCGAACAAAATACTGAAGGTGTCATTATCAGCTATGCTGATGATACTGTGATGCTCTACAGTGCAGAAACCTGGCAACAACTGAAATCAAAAACAGAAAACGACTTCAAACAAATAACTAAATGGTTTCAATATAATAAACTTACCCTAAATGTAGATAAAACCAAATACCTACCTTTCACTTCCTACACTAACAATTTACCGAATATGGGGCCTTTGATTGTAAATGCAGACACACACATTCCGGAAGCAACTTCGATTAAATATCTAGGTTTGATCATAGATCGGCATATGAGATGGGATTCTCAAATGTCATATCTAACTAGGAAGATACGTGGTCTTCTACCACGTTTTAAGATTTTGAAAGAAAATCTCGATATTCCCCATCTGAAAACACTTTATTATGGACTGATTCAGTCACAGTTATCATACGGAATCCTAGGATGGGGGGGAGTTAACGAGACAAATATGAATTGCCTAAATATTGTCCAAAAAAAAATTCTGAAAATTATTCTAGGGAAGTCGCGAAAATTTTCAACTGAAAAATTATATAAAGAAGCAGGAATTATGGATGTGAGACAACTATATTGCTTGAAAATGTTACTGAATGTTAAGAAAAATAAAACAGAGAAAAATTCCATGAACCATCCAGGAAAAAAATAGTAATGTTTCAATCCCAAAATGCATAAAATTGGTTGGACAGAGACATAGTAGTTTTTTAGGTCCAAAAATCTGGAACTTAATACCTGAAAACATAAAAAACGTTGTGAATTTTATTACTTCCAAACAAAAACTAAAAGAATGGATTGAAATGAATAGAAATGCATGTCATAACATAATGAATCAGTTGCAGTTAAAGAAGATTTCATTTTTTTAGCCAAATTTGTATATCTCCATTGCGACGACGAGTTTTGGTAATCTATTTTGTAACGTGTCTGTATTATGATTATGATTATTATTATTATTATATTATCATTATCCTTATATAAAATTGACACTATTATATATGTTTCATCTTAGTATTTTGTCTATGTGAATTTTGTACTTCATTATTATATGTTCTCGTCAAATATTATTTCGTTAAATTATTGTGTATGTTGGCTATATCACATATAAGCAATACTTTGTATATTGCTGCAGTGATGCCGTTGTTTATTCAACAATCATCAAATATGTTTATGTACTTCAATTGTAAAATTTAAAACTTTTTTTGAATAAACATTATTATTATTATTATTATAATTTCTCTATGATCTCAAAGGAGAATATAACTGAGAAATGAAGTATAAATAACAAGATAAGCAGATTGGTCCAAGTTTTTCCTGGGGTGGAAGGGGAAAACGAGGTATTTGTTAGCAATATAAAGAAGAAGAGTTTTTCATATTGTTGAGGTTAATGTTTTATCTTGATCAGGAAACGTCATGTAGAGAAATATTTCAAGAGAATAAAATATCAGTTGTGGCAAGCATATTCATTTTAAATTTCTTGACAATGCCACCAATTGCCTTCAAACAAAAAATCAAATTATTTTTAACAATAAATTGCTTCTATATACTAGATGAATTTTTTCTTGAGGTTGTGAATACCTTATATTCTTTACAATATTTTTTATTTTATTTTATTTATATTTATTTTATGTATTGACTGTTACCTTGTCGAACTGGTTAATGTTGATGTAAAGCTATGATCTTTAAGTATTTGTGTATATGTATGTATGTATTAGATCAAGATTTTATTTGACGTATCCCATTTGTAGCACAAAGGAGAAATAAACTGTAAATTCTACCTACGTCGTGGACAGTAAGGACATTATTATTATGATCTCACTCTCCTCTTAGACACGAGCTGAAAGCTCTTTGGAACTAGGTAGTGCAATCATGAAATTATGTTTCTCTGTTTTACTGAGATAAGCAGAAGCTAATTTTCCAAATCAGTAATCATCAATGAAAACACCACTATTGAATCAGTCATATACATAATCGTTTCAAGGATTCCATCTATCCAACTATGGCACATCTTTAACAATAGCCTATTAGGCAAATAAGACAGAAATGGTTTCTTTCACAGTTGGAAATATCTATTGGAGTGAGCATAATTTAATTAAACTATTTTAATTTGCTCGCCCTGTTTGGGTCAAATTTAGTAATTGAAGTTTGACCCTTTTCCTGTTGATAGATGGATCTGATATTCGATACACACATTGAGTTTTGATAACAATTCCATCAAATAAATTCTATATTATCGTAAATTCAAGATGGCCGCAGCTACAAAAATGGCGGATTACATACTTTTTCACAACTATCTCAATATGGCTCTCAGATGACAGGGCTCGACTAGTAGAATAGTAGTTCACTTTGAAAAAGATGCAAATTCAATATGGCCGCAATTTCAAAATGGCGGATTATATATTATTTCACAACTACCTCAATATGTTGCAATATTGACGCATCAAAAAGATTGGTGAACGGCGCTATCGCATACATTGCAGAAATCGTTTGGCCTCAGTCTCGTCGAATTGAAATGTACAAAACATGTGTACCGTCAGTTCAGATTAACTTCAGAAGAGACGGTGCACATCTTATCTACCCTAAAGCCATACATTCTGACTTGATAGTTCATCGTAATTTTTAAATTTTTTCACCTGTCAATATCATACAGGGCGTTCCAACGAAAACTTGACCTTCCCTGTAAGTCAGAAACGGGCATGTAATCGAAAATTTCAAAGATTAAACCAATTTTTATTCCTAGAGGGACTAATTCTGATATGAAAATCATACCCGAACTCCACCCCCCTGCGGTCAGCAACTACCCCCCTATTTCTTTCAAAGGCATGGGAGGTCGAATGATACATCATTTGAAAGGTCTTTTGTCTCACTATTACCTCTGTAATTTTTATCGAAATTGGTTGATTCGTTGTTGAGAAATTGAATGTTGAACGTTTTATTTAAGAAAAAACAGAACATTCGCTGTCGTTCATTCTAATGAGGAAATCAAGTGTTCAAAATGACCTCCATCTAGTTCCACACAATATTACAGTCTACTCTGGAAAGCGAAAAATTCTCTGTCTTCTAGATTTGTAGGTTTAGTAGGGTACACTTTCGACTTCAGGTTTCACCACAGAAAGAAGTTTGTCGGTGTGATATCAGGCGATCTAGCTGGCCAACTCCTCTGGACCCCTTCTGCCGATCCAACGCATTGGAAAACGTTCGTCCAAAACAGTCTCACCCGAATATCAAAATGTGGAGTTGCATCATCCTGCTGGAATGTTACTTCATTTTCTACTAAATTGTCATCATTTTCTAAAATTTGTGTAATCATAGGATCTACACAGTCTTGTAATAGATTTAAGTGAGTGTCTTCATTGAGATTACCTTCAATAAATAATGGTCCAACAATATGATTACCAAGAATGCCGGCCCAGATATTCAATATTTGTGGAATTTGTGAATGTGTTTCCATCAACAAATAAGGATTCATACCGCTCCAGTAACGACAATAATGTCTATTCACTTCACCATTCAGTATGAAAGAACTTCCGTCTGAAAAACATGTATTCTATAATAGGTTTGGGTTATTGGTCAATTTCTTGCTGAACACCTCACAAAACTGAAGTCGACGATCAGAATCATCTTCGTTTAATTCCTGAACTAGCCTTATTTTGAGAGGAAGGAATTTGTATGCTTTCAAAATCCGATCCGATACACCAGACGCTCTAGCTACTTGTCGATTATCGATTTTTACATGTCCTAAAACTGTAACTTCAATTCCGTCATTTCTGACAGGAAGGGATACTTGATGTTCTCTGTTGTGAACACAACCTGAAGTTCGAAACTCATCCATTTACTGTTTAACGTATTGATGGCTTACGTTGTGGTCTGGATGATTCGTATTAATAAACTCTTGCAACAGCTTTAGCACGTTCATTATTTTGATAATAGGTTGCAACAATTTCTATTCTTTCTTCAGTAGAATAAACCATGTTGTAACACAGTGAACAAGGATGACTAAATGATAATTCGTGAAGAAGTGACAACTAGATTCAACTAAAACTACCATTGCAGAAGAAACTAACAGTGTTGTCCATTTCAAAACGTTACTACTAATTAAATAAATTCTACAAATCTAGAAGACCTGCGTCAGAGAATTGTTCGGGAATGCCGATTTCTGACTCCGGACATCTTCAATAATTTAAGGAACGCTTTCGAAAGTAGACTGTATTATTATTTGCAACTAGATGGAGGTCATTTTGAACACTT
>WOGL01001442.1:0-11455 GCA_015342145.1 Leptinotarsa rubiginosa
TTATTACCAATGGCAAATGCTATATTATGAGTATACTGTGAGTTCATTGGATAAACACTAATTGTGAATATTCGTTTCAATCTTCTCAGTTATAACTAAAATACAATTCCATCAATAGTAGGCAGTAAATTCTCAGAAATAGTTTTGCATCAAAACGAAAACATTGTTCAAATTGTCGCAACTCAGTACTCGCTTGATTTATTAACGAGAGGATTTGATTCGCTGTTACACCCATTCATCATTCATCCAAATAATGAAAGAAGTCATTTAAAAACTTAATTGAATGTTTATTGTAACGAAACGCGGAAAATACTTCAGGAATAAACTGAAATGTTAATGAAAAATACAATAAATCACCAAAAACTGCCACCATGCAGGATCGAAGAAAAGGAGATGTGCTGCATTGCTGGGACCTTTTCTGAAGATCAATAGATACTGAATGAATTTCTCAATACTGTCTGTTGATGATCTTGACCTCCCTCAATATTTACGAACATTTATACGCTGACATTGCAACTTTGATCTGGTCACTGTACTGAGGTAAAATGCTCAGTATGCAATCTGTGCAAAGTTTGCGTATTTGGAGATTGTTTTATATTTCTATATCCTGTGATCGTATCAATTTTGATGTCTATGAATTTGGTATATTAAAAGATGGAATTCTGAATACTGAGTGTTTTTGTATCAGAATATTGAAGTTAAGGTTGGAACATCTTTCAATTCATGTATTCGTTTGAATTAATTTGAATTATTTCATGATTATCTTCAATATTTGACAAAATCATCTGAAGGAAAAATTCGTTCAGGCCGGTCTAAAATCTCTACACTGTATATTGATGGACTAACACCTATTAGAAAACAACTACTCCCCTGGCTGATACCAAGAAGGGCGTTGGACTGAATCGGACAGGTGTCAGTGCAGAAATCTTCACTGAAGTGTTTTCTGCATATGCTGTTGGCGATGCAACTGCCGGAATCGACATTCAATCCACACACAGGGTTTTACCCTTAGTGGAAGTATGTGTTTATTCATCAATGTACATTGTACTCCATATACTCCATTTCATATTTATGTTTTATAATTCACTCATAAATAAATTATTATTATTATTATTAATTATTGAACGGGTAGACATGCAGGCTGGTTTCGGGCTATTTGGCCTCTCGTCAGTGCAAGGTAGTGGCTATCATCAACATAAAGTCGATGATATTCCCTAATTGAAATTCGAATTCCTTTCAGTGTATCATTCCTCGAACTACGCTGAAGCGAACAACAAACAACAGTTTTTGTATCCCGAGGTAAACGAGGTTCTAACCAACTGCATATCCAAAATTCGACCAGTTCCTCGTATAAGGAAAGAAAACTTTTTACGTACTTATATACTTGACGACTGACTTTAAATCGAATCATCTGAAGGAACAATAATTGAAAATCGATTCCGGCAATTGTGAAGCCAACAGCATATGCAGGAAATACTTCAGTGAAGATTCATGCACTGACACCTGTCAGATATAATCCAATGCCCTTCGTGGTATTAGCCAGGGTAGTAAATGTTTTTTGATTCTAAATGATTCTGAATTCTAAATGTTCTAAATGGTTTTTGATGTTCTCCATTCTACATTGTAGGGAATTGAGACTGAGTGGAACGAATTGTTCCTTTAGATGATTTGATTTACAGCCAGTCTTCAAGTAAGCCCACTGACTATATGTGAAAAAAAACATTGTTGTCAAGTTTGTGATTCTATATATTTCATCACCATTTTCTCTCATCTGTATAGTATAATTTCCGTACGTCACTGCAAGAGACAGATTAATACAAAAACGCCAGTCATTTCTGAGAATTTAGTGCCTACTATTTTGGAATTATAGTATAAACGACAATAATCAAAAACTGCTTAAGGTGTTCACTCTGCCCGGGTTTCCCCTAGATCCAATATTCTATATAAAATTGTGTTTTTGTAATGACTGACGACTGTAAGAGTAGATGGTTTTTATTTATTAATCAACTAACTTTTCAATCAAAATTCAACATACGAAGTGATGGAATCAAATGAAATGAAATCATATCAACGAAACACAAAAGTAATGTTGATTATTTATTATAGAAGAAGGCGTTTTTCGCTGTTTTGGTTGCCTAGCCTTCGCATCTTCTATCATTTTATTGGTTTGAAGGAAATAGTCGCTTTGAATCTGTGACAACTACTTTCTCATATTCTGAAGCAAAATAAAATCGTTCAAGTTGAAATGAGGTTCAGAGATTGAATTTTCTTCTATCATTTTCTTTACTTGATATCATTATTGAATTCATCAAGTATCGTTGTGTCAGTGTTTTTATTCAACCGGAATTGCTTTTCAGCAACACAATATAATATTCTCAGTTTCATCTCTGGGTGTAATATAATTATGTCGTAGTCTAATCTCCTGTGAAGAAGGAATCGATTGCGAAAATATATCTTTCAGTTATAGCTTTTTGCGGTCGATGTTTCCTGTCGTTTTATTGGACTTTTTGTGCAATTTCGCAAGTGAAATTGGCAGGAAAAGCGTGAAATTGAAAACACCTTCTAGAAAATTTATAGTCCTATACTTTATTTCATTTTTACAGGTGAATTGTTTGAGGTTGAGTGATTCATGATTTGAAGAATGTCTGATGAATCGCAGATAATTTTCAAATTGAGGACGAACAGGGTCGAATTTGAGGAACAACAGTTTACGCAACGTGAAGAACGACCGTAAAATTCCAAAGACACGACCCCTACGGATTTTTTTGAATAATGCAACTAATTTTCCTTTATTTTCAGAATTTCAATATTAACATATTTCACAAAAAGGATTCGAAGGTTTATGACTTCTATTCCGGTAGCTGTTCTATCATCTTCTTGGCTCTACCCAAACTGAACGTTTTACCTTTTTGTCTGTTCTTTTATGCGGTCAAAGCGCCTTAGTGCAGGTACTGCAGGTAAATTTCACATTGAATCTACATTAAGAAACAAGTCGATCAGTGAAGTGATGAAACATTCCTGAACGTGGCTACACATTTTTTTCTTCTTCAAACAAATTATATTCTGAGTTCGTAAACTAATGAAATCACCCGAAAAACTCCCAATATTCATTTCAATGACCGCCGTTCACATTGACGATGGCTCAAATTTCCGTAAAACCTTTCACGTTTCCTAATGGGCCTTTCATCTCAAACGCAAAGAACATGAAAGAAATATCATTTCATCGCCTCCACTTTATTAAAATACGTCTAAAGTAAATGTAGAGACGTGCAAATCTTCTAATGAAAATTCTTCAACTTTCAACGAGGTTTCAAATTCCCCCGATGTTACGACGTCCTATAATCATTCTTTTCCTTATCTCTCGCGTATTTCAGATAATAAACGAGTTCTTTAATTGTACAGGAGAGGATCCGAGTTTATTCTGTTGAACGATTTCGTTTAGATAAAGGTTTAGAACATGATTAAAGTTAGTTGAAAATTCCCATCAGCTACCGCATTGGTAACATGTACCTTGGAGCACAAATATACAGTTCATATTCCAATTTTATTCCAATTGATAAAGTACATTTTTATGAAACGGAAAAGTTTTTGAAGATTTGATAAATTTTCGGCAAATGAAGTAGATAATTGAAAATATTTTTTTTGAAGTGATAACTTTTCATAGGAGGGTAAACCACTTCGTTTCCTAACGCGTAATGGTGTCAGTTTGTCTAGATTTCCTTTCTTTCACGTATACATCAACGGAAGGCAGGCTCCTCCTCTCTCGTTGGACATACGATCAGTGTTTGGTGTGCGTTAGACACAGCAAAGATCCAAATTTGGCGACAGATTGTTGCGAGAGCCAGGCACAAACGTTTCTGAGATGCATTGTTTTATTGGGCTGCTATATATAGCTGGCGTGTTGAAGTCTGGTCGGGTCAACATTTATGAGTTATGGAATAACGATGGAACTGGAGTAGAAATTTTTCGGATTGGTATGCCAAAATTTCGTTTTTCTTTCTTACTTCAGAATTTGCGATTCGACGATATGGATACCAGAAGGGAAAGACACGAAGTTGATAAATTGGCCCCAATTAGATCAATATTTGATTTGTTCGTTGAAAAATGCAAATCTGCGTACACACCTTTTGAGAATGTCACTATAGATGAAAAGTTGGAGGCATTTCGCGGGAGATGTGGCTTTCGCCAATACATTCCGAATAAGCCTAACAAGTATGGCCTAAAAGTATATGCACTGGTGGATTCTAAAACATTCTACGCTTGTAATTTGGAAGTATATGTAGGATCTCAACCCCCAGGACCATATGTTCAGGATAATTCTCCTTCAGCCGTTGTTGAAAGACTTGCTGAACCGCTTAGAAATTCAAACAGAAACTTGACCTGTGATAACTGGTTCACTAGCATTCCGTTAGTACGCAATTTATATTCGAATTACAAGCTCACTTTTTTGGGAACGATCAGGAAAAATAAGCGGGAAATCCCCTTAGAACTTTCGAAACCAGTCAAAAGGCCACCTGGGACAAGTATGTTCGCCTTTGATAACATCATGACATTGGTTTCATATATCTCGAAAAAAAATAAAAACGTACTGCTAGTTTCAAGTCAGCACCACGACGACCGAATTGATGAAGCTACGGGAAAACCTGAGATGATAATCGACTACAACAGCACCAAGGGTGGCGTAGACACACTGGATAAGATGTGTGCAGCTTACGACTGCGCCAGGAATACCAAACGTTGGCCGATGGTGATTTTTTATTCACTGTTGAATATTGCTGGAGTTAATTCTATGGTGTTGTTTTCTTTGCAAAATCCAAGCAAAAACATGCGTCGTCGAAAATTTTTACATATGCTCGCTTCGGAGATAGTAGAAGATTATATCCGGAATCGCGGATCACAGGTCAATATTCCAAGAAGCATAAGACTTAGAATTTTAGAAATGTTTGGAACACCCGAGGGATCACCACAACCTCCGATCTCTTTCACAGAGGAAGGTGCGAATATTGTGACAGAAAAAAGAACAGGCCAACACGATTCTCATGTGAAACATGTGTAAAGTTTATTTGTTTGAAACATGTTACTTGCGTCTGTGCAGATTGCCATTTACATTTAATGATATAGATAGGAATTTTTAAGTTAGTTTTACAAGATTTATGTATTCCCTAAAGAGTTTTCTGCATTATTTCTTTCTTTTGTTTTGTGTTCAAACATTTTATGTCTTTCGAGTTTTACAAATTTTCTCAATTATAAAAAAATAAATAAAAATTTTGAGTACTTCTTGGGCTTTTAATGAAAACAACTAACAGCCAAATTTCAAAAAAAAAAATTTGAGGCCCATTTTGGTGTGCGGACTCTCAGTCCGGGGGCAGTGATCGGTAACAAAAATGTTACGGCAGTGCCGAAAGGTTAAATTTCGAGAAACAGATAACCGATATAGGTTATAAATGAGTATCAGATGAAATCAAATTAATATCTGTTATGAAAAATTGGAAAAGACATAATAAACTGATTGTAATTATTTAGGAATGATAAAAAAAATTTTAATTATTGTTGTGAACCATTTCCTTAGATATGGACATCAAGTAATGCTTTTGAAAAATATTTTTATTTAAACATAAGTGAGGTTACCCATTTCTGTACATAATTGTTAAGTAAAAATGTATCTAAATTTAAGAATAAATATGAAAATCAGAGAATAGATGATTTTTCTGATATTGAAGTTGAAAATTTGTAGTTATGAAAATTGAGAGGTGGTAACTAAGGAAAGTGAGAGATTTTCAACTTTTTGATCAACAATCAGATTCTTCTCAAGGCGACGAAGGTGAACGCCACGAGATTTTTCTATTTCCAGGAATTAAAAAAAATTATTATAAAGAAAAGTAATGAATAGACTATCATTGTATTGTATATGAATAATTGAAAGTTCATATAGTGGGGACCAACCTGATAAGCCCAGTTCCAGTAACATTTTCATGATCCAGCTCCGAAGTTTGGAAAACTCACACTACACACCAACAATCTCGGATACTTTGGCAATAAAGTTCAGCAACATATCATATTTTCTATTCTTTTTCCCGAAAGAGTGAAGAATGTATTTTGAAGGCATCATGAATATTTGAAATGACGGAAATTATAGAAAATAGCGGAAACTAAATGAAAAATCCGAGCAGGGGGCGGTATACCTCTGTTAACATTTTAATCAGACACCCTGCCACTTTTATATTTTGTTATAGTGTTAACAGAAGGAAACGAAGAAATATAGCAGTGACGAAATCAAAAAACCGGCCGTCGGAGGCGGTACAAATCCACCAATATTTTTATTAGAGTCTCTGCCACCTTCATATTTTGTTATAGTGGTCACAACTGGAAATAAAGAAATATGGCAGAGGTGAAATCAAAAAACCGGCCGGTGGGGGGCGGTACAGATCCAGCAATATTTTCATTAGAGACTCTGCCACCTTCATATTTTGTTATAGTGGTCACAACTGGAAATAAAGAAATATGGCAGAGGTGGAATCAAAAAACCGGCCGTCGGGGCGGTAAAGATCAAGCAATATTTTTATTAGAGACTCTGCCACCTTCATGTTTTGGTACAGTGTTGAAAAATGGAAATGAAGGAATATGGCAGAGGTGAAATCAAAAAATTGGCCATCGGGGGCGGTACAGATCAAGCAATATTTTTATTAGAGACTCTGCTACCTTCATATTCTGTTATAGTAGTCACAACTGGGAACAAAGAAATATGGCAGGGGTAAAATAAAAAAACCGGCCGTCGGGGGCCGTACAGATCCGGTTTTTTGATTTCACCTCCGACATATTTCATTATTTTAATTTCTTAACACTATACCAGAATATGAAGGTGGCAGAGTCTCTAATAAAAATATTGCTGAATCTGTACCGCCCCCGACGGCCGGTTTTTTGATTTCATCTCTGCCATATTTCTCTATTTCCAGTTGTGACCACTATAACAAAATGTGAAGGTGGCAGATATTCTAATAAAATATTGGTGGATTTGTACCGCCTCCGACGGCAGGTTATTTGATTTTATCACTGCTATATTTCTTCGTTTCCTTTTGTTAACACTATAACAAAATATAAAGGCGGCAGGGTGCCTGATTAAAATGTTGACAGAGGTATACTGCCCCCAGCTCGGATTTTTCATTTAGTTTCCACTATTTTCTATAATTTTCGTCATTTCAAATATTCATGATGCCTTCAAAATAAATTTTTCACTGTTTCGGGAAAGAGAATAGAAAATACGAAATATTGCTGAACTTTATTGCCAAAGTAACCGAGGCTCAAAAAAAGCCAAATTCCTCATTTATCAAAAATAGTTTGTTGATGGAAATTTCAGAGTATTTTTCTTGAAGATATGTCTATTGACGTGCCTGAACAGATTTGCGTACCATACATTCCTTCCGTGCAAAAGAAATTAATAGGTATATTGGAAAGTTGACCATTCAAAAAAGTCAAATTTCTCACTTATCAAAAATAGTTTCTTAATACGGAACTATTTGTTTCATACGGAAGGAACGTATGGTACACAGATTTGTTGAAACACGTCAATAGACATACTTTCGAGGAATATACTCTGAAATTTTCATCAGCAAACTATTTTCGATAAGGGAGAAATTTTACTTTATTTCAATGATATAATCTTGTATATACGGAACTACTTTTTTTTGCACGGAAGGAACGTATGGTACGCAGATCTGTTCAAATACGTAAATAGACATACTTTTGAGAAATATACTCTGAAATTTTGATCAACAAACTATTTTTGATAAGCGAGAAATTTGGCTTTTTTTGAATGGGGGCGACAGCTGATTAACGGAAAAACAGATTTTAAACAGATTTTTAAACAGATCGATAATACTTGACTATTTTTTTTGCACGGAAGGAACGTATGGTACTCAGATCTGTTGAAACAAGTCAATAGACATACTTTCGAAGAATATACTCTGAAAGGACCCCGCAAAATCCTTATGGAATTTGGGTCTCGGTAGATTTTTTGATATGATGTAGTCTTTTCTCAACCAATGTTACCATTGCGCAAACCAAAAAAAATTAACAGTTTTGCCGCTACGGATTGTTAAAATCAACCCTTTCTCAGAATAGACTATTCATTTTCAAAACCGAGAACGACATTTTCACCTGTTTTATTATTGATAATGTTGCATATGATTACGCTCTTGTATAAAAAAATCTTCACCCCCCCTCTTCCCCCCACCTATTATAAAACGCAAAAAAATTATATCTGGATTACTCTGGAATGCATCGTCGGATGTTTGAATTTGTTTGAATT
This sequence comes from Leptinotarsa rubiginosa, assembly GCA_015342145.1. Lineage (NCBI taxonomy): Eukaryota > Metazoa > Arthropoda > Insecta > Coleoptera > Chrysomelidae > Leptinotarsa > Leptinotarsa rubiginosa. The sequence goes on from WOGL01001442.1 coordinate 8,306, forward strand.
AGGTAAATATCACTTTTTCATATGATTATCTCCCTCCCCTGAGGGGTACAAAACAAAAAAAACGGTGGATTTTTCTGAATTTTCAGTATTATACATTTCATGATATTGTGAATAGAAATTAATTAGGTGGTAAACCCCAAATATGGATAGTTTTGTTGATAGGGGGCGTTAAAATTAACCCTTTATCAGAATAGACGATTTATTTTCAAAACCAGAAATAACATTTTCACCCGTTTCATTGTAGCCAATGTTACATATAAGATTGTTCTCTTTTATAAAAAAGTATTCACCCCCCTCCCTGTTCCCCACCACCTTTTATAAAATGCAAAAATTTGATATCTGGATTATTCTGAAATGCATCGTCGGATATTTGAAAATAGCACTTTTTCATTACTTTATCCTCTCCCCCGAGGGGAACAAAACAATTTGCTGATTTTTTTTATTCTCAATATGATGCAGTTCCTGATGCAGTTATTGTGAATAGAAATTAACTTCAGTCAACCCCAAAAATGTGCTTGTACTTGTTCAATTTCAGATTACGATGAGTCATATTATAATCTTTCATAAGAAGAATTCTAAAATCTCTCCCTAACTCCCAACGTCTATTTCAAAACACTAGTGAAATAATTTTTGACTTCTTCTAAAGGCGTTGTCAAAATTGTTTTATTCAGCTCAAATCAGGGAAATCATACTTGTTCATTTACACCTTCCCTCCTCAAAATGAGGGTGGACAACGTGATGTTTTTTTCGTATGAGATGAAGGACATCTTTTATAGATAGGTATTGAGCCTCAAAACCTCAAAACTGAAGACCTTTTGTGAGACTCCACTGATCCTCCGATGTCAGAGCTACTCACTAAAACCTCCACCTTTATGTAGGCCCGTCAGGCTATTGCCCCCGGTGACACTTAGGCCTTGCCGCACATCGTATCATGTCTAAATTATGTACTGTCACAGTTTCCAATCCATTACTTCGTACAAGTTCAAACATCAACAATTTGAATATGCGGTGGTGCTTGATTTGGTTCAATTTGTGCAGGACTGTTGTCAGTATCCATTACTACATCCAACAGCGTCGTCCATGGGTATCTGACATTCGGTTCATGGCGTACAGAGCCCAAGAACCATAACACACTTGCCACTTGTGCACAAAAGCCCAGAGTTCTTACACCTGTTTTTCAAGTGCAGTAATATCCTAAAATTGACGCATCCTCCTCTTCATCTTGCGTGTTGGGGTTGAAAGCAATCCAAAGCTGATGTACAACAGTAAGTTTAGATAGATAGATATTTATTTAAATAGAAATCCTAATATACAAAGATTATCATCACAATGATTTATATGCAAAATAACATGACATATCTAATCATTTCGCGATTAGACTATGTGGCCCAGTGGTGCTCGTTGATTCTACTTGTTCGTATATTCCGAAGTGCAGTACTATAGCACACAAACATGAAGGGAAAAGAGGTATAATTAAACAAATTAACTATTTCGCTAATCTGAGCTGATTAAAACATTTGTTCTGATGACGCATCTACAAGTAGTCGAGAATACTTTTTTTGACATTTAAAACGGGTCGGGGGTGAGGGAGGTTTTGAAATTCTTATGGAAAAATACAATATGTCTCAACATAATCTAAAATTAAACACGTACAAATATCGTTTCCGCCTATAATAAATAGTCTATTCTGAGCAAGATATGATTTTAACACTTGCTAGCAACAAAACAATTCATTTTTGGGGTTTCTCACCCAGTTAATTTCTATTCACAATAACATGAACTGCATCATATTGAAAAAAAATCTGCGATTTTTTTTGTTTTGTTCCCCCCGGATGAGCAAGAAAGTCATAAAAAGTGCTATTTTTCTAATTCAAGCATATTCAAATATCACACGATGCATTTCAGAATAATCCATATATCATTTTTTTGCGTTTCAAAATAGATGGTGTGGGGAAGAGAGAGGAGGTTGAATATTTTTTTTATAAAAAGCACAATCTTATGCACCATTGGCTATAATAAAAAGGGTGTATTCGTAGAACGTGTATTCGTAGAAAGAGGTGATTTTAACGGCCCCTATCAACAAAACTATCCATTTTGGGGGTTTATCATCTGAATATTACTGGAGTTTTTTCCCAACACCAAATCGTTATTTTTAACACCTATACACGTGTTTCGATCACCAAGTGATCATCTTCAAAGAGGAAGATTAAAACTTCAAAGAGGAAGATTAAAAACTCTTTGAAGATGATCACTTGGTGATCGAAACACGTGTCAAGATGTTGAAAATAACGATTTGGTGTTGGGAAAAAAAGAACATGAATTGCATCATATTGAAAATAAAAAAAAATCAACGATTTTTTTTGTTTTGTACCCTTTGGAGGGAGGGGGGATAATCATATGAAAAAGTGCTATTTCCCCAATTCAAGCATAATCAAATATCCGACGATGCATTTCAAAGTAATCCAGATATAATTTTTTGCGTTTCATAATAGGTGGTGGGGAAAAGAGGGGGAGGTGAAGAATTTTTTTTTATGAAAGAGCATAATCATATGCAACTTTATCTACAATGAAATAGAGGAAAATGTCGTTACCGGTTTCGAAAATGAATAGTCTATTCTGAGAGAGGGGTAATTTTAATTGTTCATTTTTAGGGGTTGGCGCAATGGTAACATTGGTTGAGAATTACATGGACTACATACATCATATAAAAAATTCAAAAAATCCATCGAGACCCAAATTCCATAAGGATTTTGCGGGGTCCTTTGAATGACAATATAAGATATCGAACAGAGGTGTTGCGCAGTCGAGACAGTTTCACCATTTTTTGATAAAGTAAGGAAAGTTCGACTTTTCTTTCAAGTACAACTGGAAAATTGAAAACTCGTCAAATCGAATTTCAAGTAAAAAATATGTATTACTGAAAAAAAATTTGATACCTGTATGAATGTTACAAAATAAATATACAAGTAACAATTCATTGTGAGATTTTCAATGAGCACAAAACGGCAACACGTGCTTCACTATACGAGTACAATAGCTACCTCAAGTGTATTTATACTAACCGAATTCTGTCCGATTAGTGCTTTAAGGAATATGTGAATTCGAATCGTATGACCTTCTATCTTCATGACTAATAATTCTACCAGATAT